>JAQFYB010003916.1:0-17829 GCA_034694085.1 Pogonognathellus longicornis | reverse complement strand
TGAACACATCGCAAATATCAGATGCATACATTTGAAACGTATTTCAGAAAAATTGAAAAGGGACAAGTGAGCAATTAAAGTGTTTTCAGCTTTGGTATTATAAAGTATCTTTTAGTACAATTGCCATAAGCTTTAGCCGAAAAAGTTTGATAGTTAAATGAAATAGTTTGAAAAGATCCGAAAACGTATGAAAATGTATAGTGCCCTTATTACACACAAGAAATGTCCCGTTTTACACAGTAGTGCTACGGAAGTGGAACTGTTTTACAGTTCATGGACACTTTAGCTGTTACCTAAGAAAGTTACACTTAGTGAAGAGTGTTCACATTTACATTGTTTTCAAAACTATCACATTAAGAGCATTACCACTCGGTGGAAAGAAATAAAGAAATAACAGAACGTTACAAGTTGTTAACTGAATGCAATCCCTTTGCTCCTCTCTTCGGAATCCTGGGGTAAACGAGTTTTAAAAAAGTTTTATGTCGTAACACTTTTATTTTAGTTTCCCCTGTTCTTTCTTTCATGCTAAATGTATACCTATAGATGGCAAATCTACGTATATACATGTGGAAAACTAAACTAGAGTTTCCCTACTTTTCAGTGAGCTTCTGAGCTTCTTCATTTGTGTTTTACGCATTGACTTTGCCTAACTCTCACTTCCTTCCGCACATGTATTGCATTGAGAAGAATGGAACATGGAAATGTAGGATTTTGACCACTTTACACTGTGACAGTTTTATAGTTTGCTCCTTATGCTTCCAAGTCAAATGTCCTCTTCTTATTACTTACTTGCCAGCTTGGGTAGCTGGCTACAGCTACATACTATTTCACTTTTCTCTTTGTTCTTTTCCTTTGACATTTGAGACCTTGCATGAAATTCCCCTTTTAAGATAATCCTCTGCTCAGCATTTCTGTTTAGCTTTACATAATGCACAACTCTGGGTTTGTTTTGTTGCTATTTTTGTGTAAAATATCATCATTATCATTCATTAGCAAACGATTATCAGCAATTACAAATATATTATATTATGCAAATGAACACAAAATAATATTATCTACAAATATAATAGGTTGAACAAAGCAACTAGGTAGACAATGCAGCTAATTATACTATGTATACTTGTTCTTAAACTATTTTTACAAGTATCACTCATAAGAAATATTATATTTCTTTTTTGATTTTAGTTAAGACGGTGCATAATATTGACCTCAGATCCTAGGACAGGAAAGGAATGCAGTGAATTTATTACTATTGAGACTATTGACTATGTACATAAAATAAATAGGAAACGAAATATAATGTAATGAATGAAACGACCTAATCATAGAATCTATCCCTAATGACTCGCCATACACAGGAAATAATGGCTGACTCATGTTAAACTAATGAAAATGTGTAAAATTATAACAACATAATATAAGTATGAGTGTATGATATAAATAATTAGTAATTACAACTTCAAAGGTTCGTTATTTGAGTCTAAATTTTAATTATATCAACATCAACATCCAAATGATCATAAGTCAACCCATCAAATAAACAAAATTCATTAATAATTGGTAATATTATAAGATAACAGGGTTATAAAAGCTCAAATTGTCACATTTGGGAAAAATAATAAAACTTATTACTTTTTTGGGTTAGTGCAGTCCCGGCTGAAAAAATAAAAGCAGAAAAAGTCAATTTGAGTATAATGAAATAGATGAATAACATAATATTGTAGCGAATATGAGTAATAAACATTGAAAATATAAATTGTAATCACCTCATATGTCCCGACTCGCCACAATTGTAGCAGTTACGGTTGCCACCACCTCCTCCTCCGCCGCCGCCCCCACTACCATTAGGACAATCTCTGGAAAAGTGACCGCTCTTTCCACACGAATAGCAGGAACCTCCACCTCCTCCACCGCCACCACCACCACGACGGTCGTCACCTCCTATTGTATTTATGAAATTCAGTGAGCAAACCAAAAATTAAAAATCAATGACAATGAAATGCTTACCTTCGGTGCAATCCCTAGCCATATGCCCTGGTTTTTGGCACTTGTAGCAATTTGAGCCACCACCTATACAAACAAAATTATTATGTAATTAGTTTAAAAGTTTACTATGACATGTAATATGCTGCATAATACATTAACTTAGGACTAAAAATTACTCAGTAGTAATAAGAAAACTTGACGATCAAAATCATGTTACTTGGTGACTTAAAATATTACCTCCTCTATCAGAACGGCCTCCACCGCCACCCATTCCTCCTCCGTCTTCGGTGCACTCCCTAGCAAAGTGACCGGTGCGATTGCACTTGTAGCAGGTAGATGAACTCATTTTCTAATTGTTTTTTCGAATGTCCTTCGTCTGGTTAAAATAAAAATTAAACAATAAATTCCAAGACACAAATTCATCATCACAATCAAAAATATCATTGCCGACTCATCTGTATTTAGTAAAGAACAAGAATATAAAATATATCAAATTAAATGTTACAATTTCCGAGTTTTTCAGAAAAAATTGAAATAAATTACCTACTTACCAAACTAAAGCTTGAAGTTGAAGATGGTGAACCGGAAACTATCACAGTTTAGCTGCAAATTAGACTCTAAAACTCGACTTCTTCGGAACGATACTTAATTCGTCTGGAGAACTGCAACTACGAACTACTCGAACTAACTGCACTACTGACACTGACGCTTGACTGAAATGATCCACGAAACTTATACCTCCACGAATTTGTGTGGTCTGAATAATCGGAGTCTAATAATACAAACAAAATTATTTCGTCGAGCGGCAGCTTAATAAGATTGATAAGAAAAAGGACGCTACGGCTGCGACAGACAGAACGGTGAACCACGCACGCATTAATTTTGACGTGTAGACTTGATATGCTAGCTGTTTGTTAGTAAAGTTAGTTTCATGTAAAACTATAAACTATTTAATCTTCAAAATCTACATTATGGTATTGATATTAATTAATTCCATTAGAATATAGCAAACATTATTTTTACATTGCACAAAGACGCTTGTTTACAATGGCCGTGTACTAGTAAATGATTTAGTACATACAGGACAATCACGAGTTTAAATCAAGATAATTTTTCAGGAGTAGAATTTGCATAAAGCAGATAACATGCAAATTTAATGAGCCTTGTTTGTTTGAGAATCTTTGTCAATCTTTGCTTTAAAATGTCTGGCCGTACCGTACACAATACACATATAGCATGTGTCGATGTATTTATCTCTATTCTCGATACAGCTCGTAAACTTTGATAGTAAAAGGCAGATTTCCAGAATATTTAACAACGAAACAGTTTGTAGGTATTTTCTAAATCAAGCATTCTAAAAACTCATGTCAAAGTACATATTGGTCAGCAAATGAGTCAACAATAAAACAGATATTTTTGTTGGTCTTGATGAATAGAATGAGACTAGACATGGGATGGAACTCATGGAAGTAATTAATACGTTATTAATTATTACTAGCAACAATTTATGTAGGTACTTCATGTACAAAGATTGATCAATTCTTATACTAGAAATCATATTATAGACCAGTTTGTTTTTACATGACAGGATCTTGCCATATAAATTAAACCACCATTTTAATGACTTCTGCTTCATACAACTGCAAAAACACTGAATGTGAATGCGATATGATGGCACCAAAATTATTGTGTTGTATGTAGCATAGGTATATCTATTTCTTGAAATGCCATGTTCGCAAAGAACACACCATTACATTGATTACATATATTATAGCTTTAGTTAAATCAGCTTAATCTAATGAGTAAAAAGTAAACTGAGTAACCTAAAAAATATGTTAATCAATTATTAGCACTGCTACAAGACTAACAATAAGTACTATACTAAATACTACTATCCTGCCCTACATGTTTATTTTTTATAAAATTTCATATGCCTATTATAACTATAATATTACAGCGAAGCATTTCTGAATTTCTTATTCATAAATGAAGACAAGAATGTTTTTTTGTCAGCATTTAAATTAAATTGCATAAAAGTAAGTAAACTTGGTGTCTTTGTTCTCTCTGAGTACGAGTTGACTTGACTTCCTTTCGGCACGCAGAGAAAGTCGGGAAGTCGGGTGTTGGAAACAACCCGGCCGGAGTGTCAATTTACTCAATTTAGTTTGCACTTTATATGCAGAGCACTTTTACTGCTTTCCTGTGTGCAAGTGAAGTCAACCCTCGTTGCCGAAATCCTGCACACACATTTACTTTATTGAAGTTCAGTTAGAATTTTTGTTTCCCGAACCAGTTTCCTTATGTGTGTGTCCCTGTGTTTTCATTGCGTCTCTTTCCTCCTCATCCACACTCCAAGCAAGTCTGAATACACACGGCTACACAATTGTTTCTTTCATGAGGAATGCATATAGATGTAGATGTAGCATAATGTAAGTTCTTTCTTACCCTCCGCAATCCTCATCGTGGAGAAGTTATATTTATTTCCTAGCTTCTTCCGCCTCCACCACCAAAGCAGAATAGATAATGGATGTACTTAACAAACATCACTGAGGTACATTACAAAGCTACATCACACCAACCAACCAACCACCACTACCCTATACAGATGAGACTGAGCCTGTTATGTTGTAATGTAACTGCTGATAATATAGTTGCCATAATATTATACCACTGAAGAAAGCTAATATACTCCAAGCTAGAATCTACTACTATATTACACTAAAATAAGTGAGGAAAAAGAGTGAGGGTGGCACTCCCTCCTTTGTACAGCTCATTTCCAAGTTTTTTAACCTGAACCACACAGAATGTCAAGAGAAGAAAACAAATGCAACTTGAAAATGAGAAAAGGGGATGAGCATACATACACACATTGCATTCTATGTAGTATCTGTAGGTTGCATTTTACTTGAAATGTTAAAGCAAGTTCTTCTGTAGTCTCTTTGTTACGAGCAAAACAGATTCTGCTGGCTCAAAATTCTTTCGAAACCGTCCCACAGCTCCTGCATCCCAAATGCTACACTTAGTTGTAGTAAAAGAAGAATGCAAAATGGACTTTACTGTATATACATGCACTCAATATGGGCAATCGTATACACAATACATGCACATACATACATACTAGTAGTACACACATGCATTACATGTGCACATCCCAGTTTTCGAACCCAGAGCTTTTCTTTTGAACATTATTGTATACACTTCTAGTGTGCATCACGCTGCACTGCATCCCTAAGTACTTATTCTAAACAGAGATGTACCGTACCAACGTATAAGCTAATACATACTACAAGTAAATCATATTATTTCGATGCATATTTCATACATGTACACACATTTGTCTGTTTTTTTATGCCGACAAACCTAACACAGCAGAAGGGTAAAGCGAAAGCGTCTGTTATTGCTGTAAGAGCTTGTTTTGGCCTCCTAGCCTGGCCTTTCATTTTGTGTCTTCCGAATTCCACCTTCACCACCACTACTGCCACTTCTCTACTTAGTTCTGTCTGACTTTCTCCTCCAGATTCCTCCGGGAATACTCCTACACTCTTTTATTCTAATAAAACTACGAGCCGCAGTTATGTACATACTTACATGCGTTGAAGGACCCACACTCAATCTTACCTTACTACAAGCCTCCTAGGTAATATTTGTCTGGCTTAATCAAAATTGTATTTATAATAATTTGTCCTTCTGTCCAGCATATCGAATTTCGGAAAATATAGGCTGTAAATATGCAGTTAATTACATTTCAACTGCATTTCGAAAGAAAATGCCTTTTACCTACCTCATCTACCTAAGGATGTAGTAGGTAAGGTTATTAATACACTACCTCATAATAATGTATGTATTATTTAGTGCATTAGATTAATTACATTTTTATTGTATTTGAAAGAAAATTCGGACTCATATTCACATTAAAGCATTTGTTTGGAACTAGAGTATCTCTACTCATTTAACTACTAAATTACATATTAGTCTCTCTGTGAGACCATTATTGGACATGTGTACACATGAATTCATCGTACTACTTATTGTTAGTAGAAACACTGACTCTTTGAATAAAGTAAAGTACTATGGAAGGATTAATCGTAATCTCTTGAATAGAATCTCTTTATCTTACGAATGAAGCATATGATGTACTTTGTACTGGGAATCTCTCTAGTTGATAGTGCATTCAGATTACACATTAGCTCTGCAACGCTTTTGTATTGTGTAATATAGCGTTGTGTCTTGTGATGCATGCAGACACATGTATATTAAACACTGGCACTAGTAGTGTTGCTATTACTGCTGTGTTACGACTTGAAATACACTGTTAAAACATGCAACCCGTCCACCCGCACCCGCCTTGAACTCTTAGCTAAACTCCACTAACGAAGAGAGGTTTCCAATTTGCACGGGAAGCCATATATGTATAGTAATGGGAAACGCGGGTGAGTATGCAGTGAAATTGCTACACATTCATTCAAGTAATTTAGTTCCCTTCGAGTTCGATGCTCTTCTCTCTTTTTTCAACTTCCTCTTTGCTCTGTCGGCGTTTCTTCTTTTCTGTGTATAAAGGTATAGGATTCTTGTATTCTGCACAGAGAATGAGAAAGATCAAGAGCACGTTGCGAATGCCAATGCCAATGGGATATTAACTTTTTCTCAAGTGCCTTGTGTATGTACACAGTCCTATGCATGCCTACACAAACTACACACAAAAGAAAAAACAAGTAGAGGCACTTGCCCACTTTTGTGTGCACGTCCTTTTGACTTTTACTTGTTTAAAAAGGGATGGTATTTGTTAACAAAATAAGCCGAAATGAAACGAAGTACTTAGGGAGCACTTCTACTTGTCTAGTAATTGTCATTATTGCTTTTACATATAATAATTATAATTAAGAATGAAGATTTCTACTAAAATATTTCTCTCTTAACAGAATGAAAGCCATTTTCACTTTACTTGATACGTATACATACAATTTTTTATCAAGAATTCCCAGACTTCATTCGTTGGATGCTCTATTGTAAAACTTGGTGTATAATCTGTCAAGTAATACAGTTGGAATTGCACTAATTACAAACAGTACTGCCAGCAAACATTGCATGCACATTTACAAGTGTTGCAATCTAAATGTACTTGTACACAGTTGGGTGGGTACTTACAAACTTGATTTAAAATTGTAGACGCACGTTCGTTAGATTGCAACCTCGACATTGAAACTAGAATACAAACTAAGCTTGTGATGCTGTAAAAATGCGTTAGTTTCTTACAACACGCTGTGAAAGTTGGGTTTGCTAGTAAAAACTGCGTAGTCTTTTTTTTATGTTGACTCTGAGAAGCAATGATTTCTTGGGTTATATATACCTCTGCAGATTTTACCTAACATTACTACTTTTTCCTTTGGTTGAGGCGAGTCAAGAGTCTCGTCGTTTAGGCCGGTTAGTGTGGATACACTTGGTGTTTCCATATACAACACTATAAAGCGAAAGCCAAATGTGTTCTTCCACTTCTAGATTCCAGTCTTTTGGATGGTGGTGGTGGTAGTATTTTTCGTAAATTTTAATTTTCTTGGCTCTTTGTGAACCTTTGCTACTATTGCTTTATTCTTTCAACTTGCAAAACTTCTATGTACTACTACTACACATACTACACACATCCACACGCGCTTTTCTTTTCCCCTTTCACACTGTAAGATTTCTAGTTTACTATAGAGCTTCTACAAAACGGTATTATGTATAAAGCATAACGACAACACAAATACTACTAAGCTATAGTAGTGTTTTTACTACAGGACTTTACTACAGGACAGTAGTGAATTGGAAATGCCTCTCGTTACGCCACATTACTATATTGAAGTTGCATATCTGTAGCAGTTGAAAGTGAAAGTTTCGTCGGTTTGAAATAAAAGGAGAAATACGTAGAGAGAGGGTACCGGAAGAGTTACTATGTTCTGTTACTATTACCACTAAAGCTTTCAGTACTCCAAATTTACTCTCTTGACTGCCACCACTATAGATTTGGGGTGTGCAGCTGTAGTTTTTACAATATATAATGTATATAAGTACTTTACTAGGTATGTGTATGTATGTTTAGTGTTCAGTGAAGAACAAAGGGAAATGGAAAAGCGGCTTTTGGGTTTTAATCTTCCAAAAGAGCATGATTAACTTTTCAAGAGGTACACCTCTGCTCTTTCTTAGCAAGTAGAGTATGAAACGAGTCTTTGCACTTTGTACTTTGCTGGCCATGCCAATAAGCAAGAACGTACCATGCCTTCCCACATTCACCCGTTCGTTTCGCTGCCTACATTTTCTTCTCCACTTCCTTTTCTTCCATTATATTATTGCATTAGATTACAGTATTCAACTGATGTTTCGTTCTTTTACTCGCATTCGAATTACTAAGTATTACTACTACACTAACATACATACAACTTCACATACAATAGTACTACACACTAAAATCCTCCATGCCCACCAAGTCCAAACTGCAGAACATAATATTATGAACACTGCTAGGTATATTGCTACTAAAATACTTACTACATACAAGGTAAAAGATTTCTGTACAAGCTATAGAATTTTAGAGAGAAATATTATGTATGTATATAGTTTCTAGTGTGCTAGTAGTGTTGTAGTAGTAGATCATTGTAACCTGTCTGAGACTTTTGGGCTCTTCTCGGTACATGATTTGAGTTCATAGTTGAATCTAACAAGTCAGACGTTGAATGCCTGAGTTGCATTCTACAATGGTTTGTATAGCCATTTTCTCTTTGCTCTTTCATTCCATTATAATATGAGACGAACACTACCTACATAAATCTATAGCTTAGTACTACCATGGCCATGGTAAGTAAGCAGCTGGACAAACTTGTGTTCTAAATTCTGTGGTTGTTCGTTTTATGTTCAATTCCGCTTTCCGGTCTCCTTAGACTCAATTCTTCATTTAAGTCAGCTCTTTGAGCACCAATAAAGATATAAACTAAAACTTATGCTTCGTATGATGTTACTACTTCTATGATATATAGAATGTATACATACTACATACTATAAGAAAAGAATTACACAGAACTGTTCTTTGAAAGATTCTCCGAATTTGTACTGGTTTAGGCTACTAGTAACTAAGAATGTGGCGTATGGAGTAAATGAATGCTGTCCTTCGGATATGCCTTTGGTTTGTGTTTTGCATGGACTTACAGTATATGTATAGTACAAGACAAGACGCTAACCCACTTCGGTTAAGAAATTTAAGAAATTACTCGAATGTAAAAGTCCCCAGTCACAGTTTGTTAGTTACAAAGTTAAGTTCAAGAAACTACGTTGAAAGAAACATTTTATTATGCGAGATTGAATGTGACTAAAATCAGATGATTCTTATATAGAGTCTTAAATGTTCGTAGACCTATATTTTCTTGCAGTAGGTAGCACTTCAGTTATTCCAAAGTGCGTTTTGGTTTAAGAGATGAAATTGAGCAGTGTATTTGAGTGCGTCTATTGACTGTAAAAGTAGTAGATATATGCACTGTATTTTTGTGATCCGCCAATTCACGAAATTATACCCAAGTGTACTAGGGAATGAAAGAACAGAATAAATTTCGCACTTAGTTGGTTTCTGCATTTGGCACAGGAATTTCAATTATAATATGATTTGTAACAAATCCTTTGAAATAATTTTTCCATCATGAAATATTATTTTCTTCATGCGAAATGGTTGGTTTAGTATTGAAGAGTATGGTTGTTACTGTTACTGTTAGTATAAGTTTATCTTTTACTTTTCTTCTTCGAGTTTACTTTCGTTTGAGTGGGTTTTCTTTCCAGCCACTTTCAACAAGACGTGCTTTCATTAGAAAGACTCAAAACCACCAAAGGCGACTAGAAAGAAACTTTTCCTTGGTTTGTGTATCTTGCAAAAATTTTATGCTAACAAGTCGACTGTTTTTAAATTAGCAGAAGCTGAGCTTTCAGATAAGCTGTAGCGATTGCGACATCAACCGAAAGCAAAGAATCGAGAAGTGACAAGAAATTATAATAAACTTTTCAGCACACAAGATCCCAATCCAAGAATTACAATGGGATTACTGTCATTTTGCATGACTTTTAGTGACACCCTATGTACACAAAGTTAGAATTATAGTATAGGTAAGGCAAAGGGCTACAATCGGTTAACTAACTTATTTTAGTTACTTTATAAAACGCTACTTGCTCAAGTTGTCAAATTATCAAGGATTTTTGCACTCATTTATTTAAGCAGTAGACTGTAAGTTCAATTAGGAAAAAGAACTTTGACAGTTTTGTTTGCTATTAAAAACGTGTTATATTCTTATTTCATTATTCGTTTCCTTCTCAAGTTAGGCAATTGCATGACTAGATGCATTAAAAATGGACATTGGAAACGTATTCGAAGTTTCAAATCTGACTAGGTATTTTATTTAAATAGTAATTCACTTTCACCAACTTTCACTTTAAATGTGAACGCATTTTCTTATGATTTAATTGCAACCTAACCAAAGTTACAACGGTTTAATCTTTCATGAATTTTTAAACCATTTTGTATTTTGTGTCGTAAATTGCTCAACACATTATTTATGTCAAGAAGTCTCAGCCATCTGTTTTTTAGAAATTAATTAGTAAAGTGTATATGCTTACATAAGTACCAGGAAGGGTATCAAGGTTTTTCATTTCTAGATTATTTGCACAAACATAATTTATTAATAAATTATTAGCTTTGGGCTAATTTTCAGTAGAAAGTTTCGAAGAATTTGAATACTGTTAATATAGGTATGTACTAATAAACCAAAGACAACCATTTATGTATAAATCCTACTAATTATGTTACTATTCTCATAATTGTCATGTATAGAGAAAATATTAACATGACATTTGTAGCTGCTAGCTGGTAGCGAAATGTTTGTTTCTACTTACATTTTTAAGTACATTTTCTTTCTTTTAGAAAAAGTAGAATACAGAATAGTGATAATTTATTTTCCTACAGTTTCACACTGCTTTAGGTAGGTAATGTAGTGTATAACTCGAACTGGACTATAGAGCTCATTATATTTCGTGTGTAGCCTAAGCAAGTTATGCACGCAACTGTATCGATGCTTCACAAAAGCAGAATGAGAACATGTCAGTTTTTCATAAGCAAGAACGATTTCTTTCAAGAAATTTAGCCACGCTGCTTTAATTAAATCTCTGTAGTAATCCTAGAAGTTTCCGCTTTTGTGAATGGCACTTAATCGGAATTATTTATGAAATTCGTGACGTAAAGCGGATGAAACCACGTAAACAGAGTTATTCCAAGCCGCCAACATGGTGTTTTTGTTTCTCTTGAAACTCACACAAAGCAAACTCCCCTCCTACGTAGTTGTAGAAATGTAGAATTCTTGCTAATTCTTGAGATACATTTTCCTGTAGAAACTGTGTGTGATTATCAAGCGTGAGAATTACTTGATATGGAATGTCTTGTACATTGTGTTGTGGATTTAATTGAAGTTGAGCCTCCCATGCAAACACAAGGCATTACCTAATTACCCATTCTTGGCCTGTGGTTTCAGTTTTGGCTTTCGTTCAAATTGACTTCTAGTGTTCTGTCTGATGTTCCTGCACATGAAGTGATAATAAAAGCCACAGACTGTAAACAACTGCCAGTACTTCATATTTACATTATATTTTATATCTTCATACTCTCCTTCAAGCAAGGTGAAATTATGTGCTAAGGAATTTTTATAAATCTAAATAACTATAAACAAGTTTTACTGTGTATACTGTACATTATACCTACACAGTATTATGCATGTATGTAAAAGTCTAGTAGTAGCTATCATTTTAATAAGTCAACATTTCTGCATCTGTTGTTAAATTAATTATTTGTTTTTATTGTAAATTTTGCATACTTTTAATGGGATTTCTGGTTTTGGTTTTGAGTAACCGTAGAAAGCCATGATGATTTCTCCAAAATACTCAACCGGAAATTTAATCTCAGGAAACCTTTAGTGACTCAACCCTAGGAGAATTGAACACTAAAAGATTATAGAAATTCTTGCCAGTTGAGGTTAGTTTTAGAATCACACAGTAACTTATTATGAGCTTTTTGTATGTAGAAACACACCAACTGCTTGATGTAAGAGACCAACCAACCCCAGTGTTAACCAATTAGTATCTCCAGTGACTAAAATTTAAACAAGAGGAATAGAAAAGGCTTCCCCTTTCATAATATGACAGAAGGAACAATGCAGGTCATAAAATATACATTCGTATAGGCACTATGTCCTATACCCTTCACCCTATCTGCTCTGTACAAGTATATAAGTCCCATCACTTTATTTCGAGGTATATCTTTCTTGAGACGACACACACAGTTATTGTTGAAGCCAGCACAAAGCAGTCGACGAAGTAGTAAAACGCTTCCTTTAGTGTGGTTACGTAATCCCAAGAAAGTCTATACGCTTCGTCTCAGCTTTTAAGTCATACAATATGCAAACAAAAGACCATTTTGCATTCATTAGTAAAGGATTGAGGGAGCACTATACTATACTTAAGTTACTTCTTCGTCTTGCAAGGGAACGACCATGTATTTGTCTCACAGTCACATATTTATGTCAATGTATCTTCGTGCAACTAATATACAGATGTAGCCCATTTCTGTGTTGCATGCAATGCAAAATACTACTAGCTGACGAGGTCTACTTTTGATTTTCCTTAAAGTGCTAATATTTTAAGGGACTCAACATGGTATAATCAACACGAAGAAGCAGGCTCTCAATGGCAAAGCTAGGTACTTATTTTTTTTTCAAAACAAGCTTAATATCCTATACTGACTACTTGAGTAATAAAGCTGACTACATTAAAGCGATAATAGAACCATTAAACTTTTTTGACTTTAATGAAAAATCATCTTCATAAGTTTTTGATTCATAAGAAAATTTTAAAAGTGATTATTTTGAAAACAAATTGAAACTGCATATTGGAAGTTAATGTTTTGCATGTAATCTAGGCATACAGAGATTTTGTGTACGAAATTTCATTAAAATCTGTGGGACACATACCGAGTGGTTCCCTTGTTATAGTTTTACTTGTATAATGCTGTGGTTGACTTTACTTCAGAAACTGAATGCTTAATGTTCGTCAAAAACGAAGGAATAGTAAAGAAAACTACATTACACTACTATTACTACAACTAAAATACACATCTGTACATGGGTTTATTCAGCTAACATGCTTAACTTAAACATTCCTTATACCTACCCGCGCTAGAATAGAATCATCACGGTTTAACTATAGTATAGTATAACTAAATGCAGTTGGGGAAATAGATTCTCATAATTTACCAAACAGAATGAGGGGGAGGATCTCGTCCGCCCTTATTTACAAAGTTGATGCGACAACATGAGCCATGCATGTTGTTACATTACATTTATCTTGTCCTGTCTTTGTACCGCTATATGCACCAACCAACTTTAGATGCAGAAGAATACTTCAGCTATACGGTTGCATTTCTGAAGTGCACAAACTATGAAGGATTCATTTGAATGAATTGACTTTCCAAGGCTTTACTTATTTTTAGCATCGAGAAGAATCAAGGTGTAATGAACCGTGGGCTAGTGAGTATGTTGGTGCAATATGGTTAAATTTAAATAAATGCGATTGTATTGGTAATTTGGTTTTTTGATTACTACAAAAATCAGGCAGTGCATTGTGGTGTGGTTGCCGAGTAATACTTAAGTATGACTTATTTCTTAGGTGCAGACAAGTTACATTATTTAATGCATTGTGCTGACAGAATTTGATTCCTGAACTATTATTGACTGATATTTTGTATTTCAATTACTTCATTGTTCATATAGGTAGTCTGGTTTTGGCTTTTTTAAATACATGAAAAATAAAATAAATTAGGTATACAACTACACAATCCTGAGAAACGTTTATGTGTGTACATGTGTAGTAAGCGGATGTTTTCATTTGTTGTAGTAATTGGTTATGACATGGCTTGATTGGGAGTAGAGATCCTACATACTGTAGCGTTCTCTCGGTGTTGTAAATGAAAAACAGTTTACTGATTTACTTGCACTTTAAATAAATTCAGACTTTCAAAGGATAATGTAGGGAGCTGAAATTTTTTAATGGTAATGGAACGTTTGGTTACTGTATTCGTATTGGCTTGGCATGCGTGTAATTGTCTGCAATGATACGAGTGGAGTCGACAAGTGATTTAGTGAAAAAGTCAGCTAAAACTAACTTTTAGCTAATAGTTAACCAAATCGAGACAGAGGATATCCGTTGTTAGCTATTGAGTGGCATAGGTTGTTGGAAAGAAAAGCTACAGCTGTATGTATCACACATTAAAGAGTAAACTTGAATTGATATATCACCTCCGACAGCGAACAAAAACTCGTTATGGTTGAACACACAAGTCGTAGTGGTGTCTTTATATAGGAAAAGAGGCGAGAGTCGGTCGGGTATAAAGTAACTGTCTTATGTTGTTAAGGAGTTATTTGCTGTTGTAACAAGTTTGACTTTCCTTGCTTTGACTTCCCTCAACCAACTTAACAAAGTCGGCTCCGAGAGAAGAAGAGGCGAGCTGAAAAGAAGCCAAAGATAAAGATACAACGTGATATGATAAAACGGAATAGTCTCTTCACATACCTACCATATAAACAACATACAGTCTGAGACGGAACTACTTCTAACTAAGTAGAAAAGTAAAGTAAAAGTATTTCGATGGAGGTTTGCATAGCTAAGAGCTACTACGACTACCCTGCAAGAAGCCACAAAGAAGAAGAATGTGTTGTTCTAAGAAACCAGCTGATGTGATGTATTCTTCATGTATATCCATGCATAGCTCTTTGTGCGTGTACTGTACTTATCTATTAGCACTACCTACCTATACATACAAAATAAGAGAAGATACTTTTTAAGTAGAATGTATACAACAGTCATATGTATGTAGTGGCTACACAACTCTAACGTTTATACACAGTGTTTATATGTAGCGGCTAAAATAGTTAACAAAGAGAAGACAGGAAAACAATTCTACGGTTAAAACCAGGAGCCAAAAGACGTACAGACATTGTTATACCAGAAGGAAAGAAGAACCATTTGGAAAAGATGGCGTTCTGTAGGTAAATGAAACGTACAAATAGCCATAAGTCAGTGTCACATTCTCTGCTGTAGCCCATCTAATTCTACTTTATCTCTTCAATCGTCTGCTACAAACTATTCTATGTAGGTACAGTAGGTAGGTATACAGATACAGATATTACTCTATGCACTTTTAGAGTGGTATACTTATGCTTACTAAATACGTATGCGTTCTATCTAACATCCTTATACATTATCTTAATACTTGTACAGTTACAGTTACTTGCATGCTAGTAAGTGAAAGCAAGAAACTGATTCGCATTATAGTTGATACATAATATAGTTAGAGTGCTGTGATACAATTGACTTTCTTATAGTTTCTTAAGTTTCTTAAACTTGAGTTGCATACGCTTATTTACACTTTCATTGCCTTTGTAGGATACACTAACTCAATAATCATATAACCATCGGAGAAAGCAACCAAACCACTACATAAGTTGAAATCCTATGCTATTTCAGAAATCATTCACTTTTATTTTTACAATAACACACTATATACAACAGTCTTTCCAACGTTTATGTGTATGTGTATATTACTTTACTACTTATGCTTTACCAATTCCTATACAATATACACGTATAGTACTTTCACTCGCATAAAGCTTAAGCCCATGCATTCATTTGTATTGCATGCATTGGCTAGACTGTATGGCAGATACAGCTAGTATGCAGAAACTATAAGTTGTTTAAGGAAATCCTCTACTAAAGTAAGTGTAGATATTATATGCAAAGGAGGACTTCTCAACAGACTGTAATGTGCTATTGATATTGCTCCTTGACAAGTTTAACTTTCTCTCATGAATATTATTGTTGTGCTAGGTTGTTATAGTTGTAGAATGTTCATTGAGACGGTGTTGTTACTCTTAGAGTACCATATAGTGTAAAACAACTAGTAGTATAGCTTTAAAAATACGTTATTTGATTCTTAGTTGGACAAGAAATGTATTCTTACGGCAATTTTGACTTTGTGTTGGAGAAGCACCTTTAAAACCATTAGCTTTGTCATGGAATGGCTCGCTGTTGCATTTCTCTCCGTGAAAATATTCACATAACATGAAATTTAATGTAATGTAATCGAATTTGTGCACTTGTACCGTACATACTATAAGTTTCTCTTGTCTTTTGATGTCGAATAATAAGTTTACCTAACGACTCACCTCGTTTTTACAACCCAACTTTAATATAATGCATTTTATACGATTCATAATCCCCTGTTATGCATTGTGATGTTATGTAATGCTCTTTCTATACTCGCACAGAGAGTCTGCCCATAAAATCTCAACGAGCTTCTTCTATGCTAAGTGTATTTCTTTACTAGGAGACCATTGTACTCTGCTACAACATTATTATACATACTATGTCCTACTCACTCTGAAACTGCTTATACAAGTTGTCGTAATAGTGATGTGTATAAGAAATGCTTCAATTCTTCACTTGAGTGCTCTCACCATGTTTCTCTTGGAGTCTCTTCAAGAAGAATGAGTGGAAGCATTTATGTATAGCCTTGGAGTATTTATCTGTATGTAGAACAAGATGGAAATGTAATGTAGAGGAACATTATTATCATACGTATATAGTATTTATGTCTATGCATACACAGATACATGCGATAGTGAAAACACTCTATTTCATACACACACACAAACACACAAAGAAAGCCTTCAAGTCAATAGTGAAATGTTAAGCGTAACGTTTTACGGGCTTTTCTTTACAGTCATTTTATCTAATTTGTGTGTGAAGTACAGACTTACAACTCCGTCGGATGCTTAGAGAGACTATTGTGTGTTTTATTTATAATATATGGAGATGTCTACTTACTTTAGTCGCATTAGTATTTACATACTACTAGTATGTACTAGTATGTACACTGTAGCTTTACAATTACTATCCGAGTAGTAAATACCTACACATGCATTGTGTAGTAGTAGTAGAATAATAGTATTAGTATTTAGTAGGTAGTCACCATTCACAGACAGAACAACCAAATAGAGAATCGCAGTTGGAACAATGCCTGAAAAACGAAAATTTGTCGTTGTATAAGACAATGCGAAGAAACCAGTCAAAAATTTATAGTCCATGGGAGCAAGGTAACAGCTACAGAGGCTGTTATACTTAACAAATGTCTACGTATAACATTTTTAGAATGCAAACTGCTAGTCTCTGTCTCTCTGCTATATATTACGTGTTTTTACATCTTCTATGCTGTATGTACATATACATAAGTGAGCATCTGCATATAATAAATTGTATTTTCTATTGGGTTAACTTTCACTTTATTATAATTCTTTTTATGTCATTTGCTTTACGACCTTTTTTCAGCGTTTTAACGTCCATCTCTTAACCTCTTGATCCATTTACTCCATCATAAAAATTAGTTTGAATGATCTACTGCAGTCCAAGTAATATTCGACTCGCAGTTGTCAAAGATTGCATTTATAATCTTACTATTATGTTTAAACGTATATTAGTATGTAACGTACCTATTCCAAAGCACAAAATGCACGCGTTTGTATCTTGAAGTGTGGATTTTTTAAAGAAATTTCCATATATATTTTCTTACACTATATTGCTCACTGGTGTGTTTCATTATTTTACTCATAGCAAATATGGAGGCGTAAGAGGTACCTACTGAAATGTATTGTATACTACTAGGAGGTATGTATTAAATTTAATCCTATGTATTATATCATGGTAGATTGTTGAGTGTTCTTTCTTTTATACTTATTA
>JAQFYB010003915.1:0-17831 GCA_034694085.1 Pogonognathellus longicornis | reverse complement strand
GAAACAGGGCTATCTAAGGAATAAGTCCAGCCCATGTATAAGCTCCACAGCAGTGTAGACTGATCACGCGGTATTACGTGTATAATAAATATTAGTTCATTAAATGATAAATTGGTATGTGAGATATTATATTGTCGTAATTTTAGCCCATAAATAAAAGCAAAGTGGGTCATATGCTTCGTATACCTAATAATAATAAATGAATTTTGGTGTCACAGAATGTTCCGGAGAATGCACCGGATGTAAACGAAAATGATTTGATTGTTCTCGTTCCCATCTTTGCGACAATAGTCGTTCATACAGCAGCGATATATAGACGTATGTGTATTTATGTGTGTTAGGTAGTACATGTATAGAAATACATGTATCCAACGTATTCAAGTATGGTATGTGGATTGGATGTAGCCACACGAGTATACCACAATGAAATGTTTGCAATGTGTAATATAGTTGTAGATTTTAACTATCTTTTGGGACGGAGTTTCATTTCAGTGGAGGAAAGTTAAAGTTGACATGAAGAAGTGAAACTTGGTTATTTGACTGTGAAATCGAAATCATCCGTCTGTTGTGCTCTTTGCTATTGAATTTAGGTGCATTGAATTCAGTTATTCAGTCCTGAGCTATGAATGTATTTCATTTAAATTCGGATTGTGCTCCTGGCAGTTTGAGTATTCTATTTCTATTGTATTTTGTTTGTAAGCAAAGCAAACTTGAAGATTGCTGACGAGGAGACAAAGCCAGGCCTTGGCTGAGCGCTGTGCTTGGATGTAGCAGGAGCAGAAGAGGAAACAAACAAAATACATAGACGTTATGAAATTGAAAATTTTGACTTGCAAACCACAAGATAGAGAAAAGAAAATGATATTGAAAGACTTGATGCGACACAACACAAATGTCACAGTCATGGAATAAGTTTCTGTATAGCTTCGTGTAGCACTAACTAACGTTGAACGTAACATACACTTTCACTCATACATTAATGTACTATGCATCTATCGCTCGTTTTCTTAACCAAATGCTAAATACTCCTAAACTTTTCCATTTTGCATTACACCATTGCGCACATACATTACTTGTATCTCTAAGTGTCTCTATACAGATGTGTGAGTAAGAGTCTCTCTACATGCACAGCACTTTTTCAGTCAGTTGCGAGGACTGCGATATTTTACGTTCATAGAGATATAATGGTGGGCTTATATTATGCTATCATGTCATGTTTTGTTACTTTATCAGTACTGCAAATGTTATTTTACGACATTCGTGTGCTTAATGCCCGCTAAGAAAGTCGGCATTAGTATTCTGAGCAGATACTACTTTCTGGTAAACAAACATTTCTCAAAACACTTGCTGAATTTCAAGTCCACTAGCTCTGACTTTATCATTTTTCCAGTGAAAGCAGACGTTTTAGCTTATCCAGCCCATACACTTTTGTAATACAGGCTATCTTTGGTGTATATATATACATAGCAGGGATCTTTTTTCCAGTCACGAGTGGCAAAGCAACTACATCATAGGAGGCTTAGTGGACTAGTCCCTGTTTGATCTACAAAATAAACCCGTCAACCAGGATAAAACTGTTTGCTAGACGAAATGAATTATTAGCATTATTATATTATGATATTTGCTTTGCAGATGTACCTTCTTTCATGGCACCACATTTACTCTGACAAACGGTGTGTGACGATAAGTCGAGGAAACATAGTTTGCAAGTTGGATGCATTCTTGCCATTTCAATTGAAGGAGCATTAATTATAGAACACCATCATTTATTAGACCAGATTATCATCTGCCGTAATTTGATTTTCACAGTTGCATAAATCACAAGACTACATAAGTACATTTACAATTGTATTTTTTCAAGACTTTAAGGGACACATCGAACGGGTGGTTGTAATTTGCTATTTACATTCCTGATTTGGAAAACCGGAACAAATTGTACTAATGACATGACCAAGGTTAAATTGCAATCTACACAACCTGATATTTAGTCCTTGTAGTTTAGTCATAATGTTAGTATATCCTATTAACAATAAGTGCATTCACTTGGAAAATGAATACATTGTGCTATTTCAGTTTACATGTAGAATTGAGAAAGTTGTTAGTGTATTGTTTTCTGCATATGTACTAGAGGTGCACAATAGAGCTTTTACGTTTACACTCAGCGTTTTACCTGAAATGAAGTATCTCGGAGAACAAAAGAAATGTATACGTTGTGGCCAACAGTGTAATGTCTATTCGAATAGCAAACGATTTGTTTATAGAATTGCATTGGAGTCCTACAAAAGAATGTATTCAGAGTATTCAGACTGTTTTTGTAAACAATTGAGTATAAACATAGCTACATCGTGCAATTAGAAAGATACCTACGTGTAGCTTTCAAAGTTCACAGTACAACTGTGCTGGAATTGTGCCAAAGTAAAAGACAAAGAATACAATTATTGTTGATTGAAAAATGTGGATGAATGTAAAAAGTGTTTTTGATGTATTGAAAAGAAATGTAATTTAATGTAAAATGTATTGTCTACTTACGGGTAAGTATATGTTAGTAAAAAAGGCGGAAGAAGGAAGATAAATGGTCTGTCCACCGCGAAATTGGAGAATAATAAAATAGTAATGTGCAGACTAGTTGTTGAGAATTGTGAGTGTAAAGATGTCAAAAGTTGTAGATATCAATACAGTGCACAGTACGTTAGTTTCCGTTAGTCTCTTCCTTTCATCTTAGTCATTTCTTGTGTATGGATGGTTCATGGGAATAAGTGATCACTCTATAATGTAGAGCAAGTGAAGAGGAAGGGAACGAGACATTTAAGAGAGTGAGAAAGAGAGATGGAATACGGATATTATATAAATGCGGTGCAAAATCCCTGGAAAGTGTGTAGTATGCATGCACTTTGCTGGTTGGAAGTTGGGACGGCATGCTAAGAGCTAAGACATCTCCCATTTCCTTATAAAAACGTATCTTGCTTCCACTCGGATCTCTTTCTCATTGTCAGACCAAAAGCGAGGAACAAGAAAGGAAATCTGTCTCTTCAGACAGAAATAGACTCGTCGGTCCTTCTTCCAAAAATTATAGACGTCGTTTTCACATCCGTTTTGACAGTCTTCTCCATCTCCCTGTGTGTCTCTGGATATATGTGAATAGATTTTTAAGAGACATATAGCTTATCCTTAAATCCTTATTGTGAGGAACTATTTACACAGAATCAACTTGTCTCGTCAGTTGAGTGGACAACTACATACATTTCAGTAAACCTGCTTTAGCCCAACAAAACATATTTACATTACTCCTAAAACACACACACCCAACAACACAACATGCACATTTCCATTATTTTTCTAACAGTAAATACAACAACTTGTGTTTAAATGCATTTTCCACGAATTTCACTCTCAAGTCACTGCCTCTTTAACATTTATGTAAACAGTCGGCTCTGGAGATTTCTTCTTGGATTGATGAAGAAGATTGACGACTTTATACTGCATAGTAATTGCACAAGTTTTTACTCAAATCTTATCTAAGACACAATTTAACATAACTTTCTTTCTTTCTCCAGCATTTCTTTTTCCTCACAAACAATGACTCATGCTATGAAAATAGAAATAAACTTTTCTTCTCTTGTGTCAAGCATACAGAAATTCGGTTTTTTTCTTCCTCAAAAAATGATGATTATGTGTCTCGCACTATCATTAACAATCTTAGAAGCATAACTCTTTTATATATGTCTATCATTTTACTTCCCCGAATCAACACTTAGAAATACTACATACTATTCATTATGATTGTAACCTTTTACTCTGCTGTTCAAATAGGTCTGTGCCACCACACTAGTAATTAATTTACTGTATATGTACTGGTATAGCTCTACCATATGCACTTCGCCATGAAAAGTAGCAAAATCTAATTTGATTGCTTTGCCCATTATTCTTGTGCGTATTGCATAAAAATTGTGTATCTCAATTTGCCTAGCAATTAATGACAGACGGATACAAAGATCATAGTCTATAAAATACATGTAACAGTTTGAGTAGGAAAGCCTATAATTACTGTTTCCTGGTTGCATACATATTTGTATAGTTGAAAAAACCCGTAAATTGTTTATTTTCCCGGAAAAGCTATGTTTGCGTAAACTAAGAATAGGAAGGAGTTGTATACAATTGTTTGTGTTTGTCAATTCTGTGTTTAATATAAAATATCCTGTCAAAGCCCATTTGATTAATGGATTACGAAGGGCCATTAAAAATGTAAATATTAATGCTGCATATTTTATAGTCCCTGGTTTCTAGATGCGTGCCTATAGTGTCACGACCAGAAACACCATACTCTAAAGATATCGTCTTATACTGTATAATTGGTTTTTGATACGTGTGTTTTTACTTAAAACGGGAAACGGAAGGTAGCAGGTTGCACTATAATTTTACAAACAAAACGGAAAGAAAGTGTTTCGGTTGGTAGTTGCATTATTACAATGTTTAGATATTAGAGTATAAATACAAAGTGAATGTACAGAATGTAGTAAAGCTACAGACTTTGCATGAAAAGACTTTTCTAATAATAGTAGCATTTATTATTATAGGTAATATAAATAGGTAGTGGTTCTACAAGTATAATTTAGTTAAGCCCTTTAATATCTGCTGTGCTATCTATATTTCAAGCATTTCCAAAGCACTTCAGTTCAGTCTTCACCCAAAGTCTCAAGATGTTTCTGACTGGGAAAAAATGTGTATGAAAACCCTTCATAAGATTTTCTGCATGTCTTTATGAACAGTGCTTAGAAAAGGAAATGATGAAAAAACTGTGTATAAATGCATATCTTCATCTGGGAAGTGAAATTCCTATAATATAATGAAGTAGAGTGTAGTGGCAGTTGACGGAGTCAGGTCCCCCATTATATTTGCATACAAACTGCTGAGTAGTTTCAAAAAGTTTCCGCAAGAAAAGGAAAAGGACCAAAAAGCACACTGACGCAACCAACTATGTAGTACAAAACCCAAAAAAGCATTGGATTTTGCCCTGTCTTTCTTTCACTTGCCAATGCTTATAATAATAATCCAATACCATGAACTATACGTTGAAGTTTTGTGCAACCTAAAGGTAAAATAAATGTTTAGTTGTGTCTGAATTCTGAAGAAATGTGTATTCCCTTCAGTTTTATATCCTCTTAGAGGTTTCCTCCATTTTTTCCTCAAAGATGGGTTTTAAGAACCTTTTATAGCTAATACAACAGATAATCTTTAGTACTCACTCTATTGACAAATACAGACAGAAAGAAGAGAGTTAAAAATAGCAATAAAAAAGGACGACAAGGTGGTTGTAACTACTGGAGTGCTTATGCATGTAATGGAAGAAATAATCTCAATTCTTCCTCATGCACTAATGTACAGTAATGTCAGTTTCCAGCATTTATTTTATTAGTATATCTATATAAAGTGCGGTTGTTGCAATTTTACTTAAAGGAAGCAGTTAAATCTGTGTATGATAATGGTAATATTTCTTTTGGGAGGATTGTTCGTGCCGAGTTTAAAAACGTACGCAGCAATAGTAATAATAATAATATTATAATGAGATGGAGGGGGGTATAAGAAAAGCAGAAAAGAAAGGACAAAATTTTGAAGAAATCCGACAAATCCAAAGGGGACACTAATAATATTAGTGATGATATTATTATGCCACGTACGTAATGCGCAATAAAGAAATGAGGAATGAAATGGAATGGAAATGTTCCAAGTGTAATTCTGGTGTGAATCTCAACTCAGGTCACGGTACGGCATGGCTATGGCTTGAAGATGACGACGGTGTGTGTGTGTGTAAAAGTTTGTTGTAGAATCTTAAGAGATGTGTGATTTGGGTTTTTGGCTGAGTGAGTGAATTGAGTGGAGTGAGTTCCTCTGAGGGTGAATTAATGGGGAAGAGGAATGCACTTCACGTGTTTTGTGAAGTGTGTGTTTGCTGTGTAAATATTTAAGTATGTGGATGTGATGACATGATAAGCATTCATAATTGCAAAGAGATGATTTGTGTATTGATAAATGTCGTTTAGGTTCACCCATGTGGTCGCTACCGGCACAACACAGTCGTTTTCATTCTTGCTAAAGAGCACCAGTTGAAGAATCTCCGAACAATTCATCGTTTGGATCGCCTTACTTCTGGACTCCTCCTTTTTGGTCGTAGTCCAAAAAAGGCAAGGGAAATGGAACAACAAATCCGTAATCGACTTGTGTCCAAAGAATACGTGTGCAGAGTGGAAGGAGAGTTTCCCGAGTAAGTCTTCTTCTTCTTCTTTTTCTCCAGACAACTTTTATTCTCCCGAATTATTTTTTCACAGTTTTCATCCACAGAGGCGTATGGGCCAATTTTCTTTTCACTCTAATTTCCTTGTTATGTCCTACTCCTACCGTATTACTTATTCCCTGGAATTCTCACACTCGCAAACAACCAGCTACTCCCTGCCCCGTGTGTTAATGTAACTGGCACAGTGAAAGTTCAACTTTTACACAGATATTTGCTTAAATCCCCAATGCAATGCTACTTAGCACTTTTATAGTTTTGCTTTTTCCCTATCCTACTTCCCACAAAATCATATCCAAGAAGAACTTGCATCCTGCATTACGCCGCCATGGTCCAATTCCTAATTGATTGATGAACCGTTTGCTTTTTTATTCTTCCTGTTTGCCTGAATCCTCTGGTCAGGAATTTATTCTCGTCCTTTCCAGATTTAGACCCGGACCGGGCATACAATCTCAACCTCCTAATCGAGTCTTTTCACTTTTTATTACATTTAATCCTCCTTATAAATTGACAATGTATACAATTCGGGTTTTCACTCTATTTCACAAGGAACTGCTATTTACATACTAACCCTTTTCATTCTTTACAATTACCAGTATAAAACTAAAATCCACAGTACCTACAGTACCTACCTAGACTTTTAAGAATTTATTATGCTGCCCAGTTTTTGAAAAAAATGAGTTTCTTGAGTTTTGCAATGTTATTTGCGTGTTTGTTGTAGTAAGTTTTGTGTGCAGTATTTTTATAATGTGTTGTATGATTGTATGATCTGCAGTGAAGTAATCGAATGCTCGGAGCCAATCGAAGTGGTCAGCTACAAAATCGGAGTTTGCAAGGTCTCCAAGGAAGGGAAGGATTGCAGAACGACATTCAGGAAGTTAAGTTCCAATGGAAAAACGAGTGTCGTGGTTGCTAAACCGCATACTGGCAGAATGCATCAGATTCGTGTTCATCTTCAATATCTGGGTATGCCTGCACTGTTATTTTATATACGACGCTATAAAATATGGCTTCTACTATGCTATTACCATGCCGTGCACAAAATGGAAAGTACTTAAGGACGGCTGAGAAATGGTAGCAATCTTATTTCCTCCTCTTTCTATCTCTCCCTCTTTCTCTCTCGTATTCCATAAGATGAAAATATTCTCCAGCATACGTGCACATAATGCCCGGCTCCATGAATCATTAGGAAATGGGAGGACACGGAGAATAACAGAAATACCTAAAATATCCCGTCTGTTAATTGAAACTTGTGTGTAAATCAATGATGGTAAAAGTAGGAGAAAGTCATGTGCCTTCTTTCTCAGATGGAAATAAGTGGAGTGTACAACCATTATTAATAGTTATGGATTGCAAATGAAAGGTTTGTTTGTTCACGAGATCAAATTGTTGCCATATTCCTATTTTACGAGCGTGTGTGGCTTAGCAAATGCCCAAATGGCAATTCCCAAAAATAGTTTAATAAATGACCTTTTTAATGTTCCAATTACAGGTGACAGCATTTTCATAGCTGTACACACATAGGAATACATAGCAAAGAGCTTTTAGTTAATGTTCATATTAATTTATCTGCTGCACCAATATATTATACCGTAGTTCAGTTTCGGGAATATTCATTGACATATTCATAATTAAATACGGGCAAATAGACGTTTAAGCTGTTCTGTAATATGCGACGCAGTCTTAGTCTTTTTGTAGCGAACATTAACTAGAAAATGGCAGAACAATTTGTCATGATCAGAAATATCAGAAGATAGTTTTCGTTTTTCTCGTCCATGCTTTCCTTTCTTAGGGAAACATTGTTAGAACGGTTAAAATATACATCGATTTTATACATTCAATTAAATAATCGATTTAGCTGTTAATGCTACAGTTCCGGAATATAAACTGCAATTATTTCCAGTCTCATCAATATCGCAATCACCATTACCGTCGCTAATAATGCCTGTGTTGTACTACCCGATTGTTTAATGTCAATACACAGAATATATACCTAGATTTCACATTGCTTTCACCAACAGTAATGTTAGCATTTAAAGCTTTGTGATCGCAAAGCATTCATGTAAAAGACTGCAGTAGATTCAACTGTGACTATTAAACTGTATTCACAATTCGTGTATTGTAATATTGAATATCGTCTGATTTGTCGGCAAACCAATTTAAGTAGAGATAAGTACAGCTTGGCTGGAGAAGTTACTATTTGTAATACTAGTACAGAATTACATATAGCGTTTAAAGAGAATCCTATGTGTATTGTGTACAATAAAATTTACATTCCTTCACTGGCTTTACACATGAGAACGATATGACTATCATTAAATTTTATTGAATGAAATAACTGCATCATTTTTCTTGCGATGGGAATACTAGATTGAATCCATTGAATCGAATATTGACAAAAAGTATATAGGAAAAACACATGGCAGGTGTCTTTACTTTGTGTTGTTGTTAAATTGAATGTGCTTATTTTGAATTTTGTTTTGTTTAGGGTACCCTATTGTGAATGATCCTCTGTACAATCATGCCGTATTCGGACCGGAGAAAGGTAAAGGCGGCCTTACAGGTAAATCGGACGAAGACCTCATTAAGGAGCTAATATCCATTCATAACGCTGAGAATTGGTTGGGGATTGAAGGAGAAGAATCAGGTGGTCCAACAGGGGACATTTTTGGACCACCATGTCCGCCTGCGGCTGACAATCATGGCTGTTCTTCGTCGTCACCCGGAGTTGGAGATGGGGATGCTGGTGCCAGTGATGCAAAAAGTGATAGTAGCACAACTCCCATTCTGAATGGAGCTGCAATCGATGAAAACACAACTGAGACAACTGCAATTTCGACAATTCCAGTAGTAGTTGAAAATGAAAGATCTTCTCCAAACGTGAGCAAAGAAACGGTGGAAATTGGAATCGGGACGAATGTGGAGGAGTGTGTGGCTCAGGTAACCCCGGGGAAAGTGACTGTGGGCACTCAGACTTGTGAAGAAGAATCTTTGAGCTCATCGTCTTGTCGGAGTACAAGTGGAAGTCCCCAGAGCACTTCAAGCAGCTCTGCTCAGTCTCAATCCACCCCTGTCGTTCCTACAAATTCATCCTCTTCTGTTCTTGACAACAATAATGCTGATCCCTTGGCTTTCCGCAGTGACTCGATGACCTACGATCCTCACTGCTACGAGTGTAAAGTTCGCTACAGAGACCCCAAACCCAAAGATCTCGTCATGTATTTGCACGCTTTGAAATACTACGTGAGTCACGTTTCTCCATTTATTAAATTACTTCGTTTTGTTCGTGTTGTTAATTTTGTGTTGTGTTGAGGTCACAGCTACTAATTTCAGCTCTAAATAATCTTGACTTTTGCTTAGAAATTGCAATGTAGACAGGTTGTAATGTAAATAGAAGCTGTACATAAGGGAAAACACTGCTATTCTACAAGACAAGGCTGTAACGCTCATTGTAATAATCATTAGGGGTATAATGAAGGCTATAAATGTGTAATGAGGTTTGGCGAAAGCGGTGTTGTAACGGTTTCTTTATTTTCTTATCCTTAGGGTCCGGATTGGGGATTTGAGACGAAAATGCCCGCTTGGGCTTCAGAGGATTGGGTAGAAACAGATGAATCGTGTTAACTCACGAGATAAAACTAAGAAGACAAGAAACCAACCAAAACATAGAATTCGGTCTCCTTTTTAATTGTGTCCTTGTTGACCTTTTTCTACTACTAAGAAGAACTTGGAGCTTCATTCATACAAGAAATATTCTACGTACGTTACACAGAATTACATAATATAAAGGAAAGTAGCATGGAGTTAGCTGTTTAATAAGTACTGTGTTAGTTATAGCGTTGTATGTTGTGAGAAATAATTAATTGTCCCTGTGTTGCAGTGTTGTAGTAGTTGTTTTGCGTGCGTGGAAGGAGAGTGTAGCTATGTAGTAAAAGTTTCTTGGGTAGGTTTGAGTAAGAAGAAGGTGGATTTGAGTTAACAAGGAAAACAATTAAAATGAGACAGTAATTAATAATCGAGTGTGCAAGGGGTAGACAGGAATCTACGGAAGGATATTATAATGAAATGTCTGCAGCTGTGCGGTTTGACCATTTCCATGCCCTAAGCACCCTCCGCCTCACCACAACAGCAGGACCAGAACAGACTACTCAATCGTATCGTATTCTACTAAATAAACGCTAATCAAATTAATTATAGTCTATATAGATTCCTATTCTAATTACAATCAGAAATAATACATACCTACTGTGAATATCAATAAGCTATTAATATCTGTTGCACAATGTATCTATGTATGTACGCTACACAAAAAGCCTCGTACACAACCACGTATCCTATAATTTCTTATCAGGCCAACCAGAAAACGTACTGGCAAGCTAATATCTTCGTGATGTACAAGTACATTGTACTTCCAGGTAGGTATGCAGGTACCTATGTTTTAATGAATGCATAATCAAACAGTTTCAAATTAATAGACACATTATATTATTAAAGTAAGTACCTACCTAGGTAGTAATAATATTATTACTGTTCGATCAGAGTACATTTACTACGTAGTATGTATGTACGAGTACGCAACGAATCACGTTACTCAAATACGACTACTTCATTCGTACTGCAAATCTCTGTGAAGACTACAGCTAGAGCTACAATTACAGCATTATGCTAGAAAATACATTTACACGTATAAATATACTCAATAGTAATTACTAAATAGAATGAAGCAGCCGTAAATATTGCTACCGAAGAATTTTAGGTTTAATTGTATGTTGATGATTACACACTCTATACAGTTCATAGGAAAAGTACACAGACATAGACAGTGATATGAAAATTAGATTAGGGATGATGAGCGTAAAATTGTTTCAAATACTTAGACAAAAGGTGCACAATAATGAATATTCTGTATTGTGTAAAGCTTCTGTTTATATAAACTAAATCAGCGTAATTAATTAACTGAACATTTTAATATCAGCCTTTCAGTTTTCGGCGTCTCAGATTAGTGAATGCAGTAGAAAATGCGTTTAATGCTAGTAATATCTGTTTTATATAATCATTTCTACTACCACATACTACCTACTTACTTATACCTACCTAGACTATGTACAGATACTACTCTACACTACTGGTACGTTGTTAAGCAGCACACGTACGAATGCGAACTTAAATCAATCAATACATAGGACATTGTATATTGTATGTGGGACGCAATGAATCAAAACAAAGTGTACATGCATTAATTACTGATAGTTAGGTATGTATATGAAAATTCATTTGAGTGACACGGTGTAATAAGTTGAACAGGTAATTGTTATTAATAATGAAGCTTGAGATGACGAAAATATTAATTATTACATAGTGATTGTTATAGTACAGTAGTAGGAGAATTAAAAGCATAGAATTGAGTTGAAGTTGATGTGACTGTTGTATAAATAGAGACGCAAAATGTGCAAAAGAGAATCCCTTTGTTTCAACACACGCTATCTGCTGAGTAATTATTATTGTAGAAATTAGAAGGTAGAAAGACATCGTTTCTGATGCAATTAGGGAAAAAGTAAACTTGTGCAGCTGCAATCTTTCTGAATCTATTAATTGTTAGTTGTTACAGACTTTATAGCTGTATTCTGTAAAGTTATATGTTTATTGCTTGTCTCTTGTATTTTAACTGTAATATCGACTTGTTCTGTCAAACTTGTAATAATAAGTTGTACCTATTTTAAGTCTAGTTTATTCAGTTTAACTTGCAAGTGGAAATGTGAAATGAAACGACGACAATTTACTGAAAGGGTGATTAGCTGTGTTTCTTATGTTCTTTGCTAGAAAAGTTAACTAGTAGTAGTAATTGATACATAGATATTCTAGATTTTAAAAGTATTCTTATGCTGCAGTGTAAATGAGTACCTATTATACCTTGCCTAGTACCTAGCTACTTATTTTACACATGTATGCAGGAAATACTAAGAGTTTAAATTGAACTGCTAGTCCAATCTAGAGAAAATAACCTCGATAAGGGGCATAATATTATTAGTGTGATTAATTAAAAATGTTTTTGTTATGTATCACAATGTTAAATTTACATATACACCTATAGGTGATAATTATTATTAATGTATTCAATCATTGTAGAATCATCAGAGAATTCTAATCATTGTTACAATATTATTACCTAGTACTATTATTATTATATTGCTGTTAAGAGAATCAATTCACAAAGTGATTTTTTCTCCATTATTGCGTATCTGTGAAGCAAAGTCTTGATTTTTTCCTCCAATCGTAGCAGTTTCGATTCAATTTCTTGAAAGATAATATGTCAGATTGCATCTTGCGGGTCAAGACTTTTCTAAATTGATTAGAGGGTTTATTCGTAACTGACTCACTAAACAAAATCTAGTGGAAGTACTACATATTGATTGGTTAGATTTGTAAAAGAAAAAGAAGGAAGAAGTATTGTCTCACAGTATTTGTATCCAAGTATTATTATGTATCACTATACCGAAAAAAGAAAGCAAAGCAATAAGACAGTGAGAGTATTTACTGTTTATTGCTACTAGTAGCTGGTTGTCGTATTTGTATGTTTGTATTAAAAATAGCAACTCGACACATTAGCTGGGCTTGCTATAATTAAGTAGCTACTAGTTGTTTGTTTACATTATAAAATGCAGAGAAGGAAATGAATGAAGGAGCACAAAGAGACAGAGAGACAGAAAAGTGTTAAGAATTCCTGCAGGAAATTAAAGGATTCGCTTCATAAAGAATGGCGATGTAGGAACATGAAAAATACCTACAGGACAGATAGCAGTAAGTAATGTATCGATGATTTTTGTAAAAGCACAGTTTGTATGTATGTACATACAATGATGATGTAACGATGTAACATTACACATGAGTGAATCTCTGTCTCTTTCTCTCTCTCTTTTACCAGAAAAACTCTTCGCGATGAGTTGATTCTTTCATGGTTTTTGGCATAGGAGGAGACAGTGCGAAACATTAATCTCAAGCAACAACACACAAGAACCATTGTTTTCCCTTAATTAAAATGGCTACGAATGGTGAAACATAATACAAAAAACATTTTACATTCACGTCATGTCATGTCATGCCATGCAGACTCCTTGTAAATGTAAATACTGCAAGGCTTGATAAAAATAATCGTACTACTCAACAAACGGATAGAAGAAGAATATCAAGTGTATTGTTTACACATTGCATTGTACACATGAATCATGCTAAGAAACACACATAATATTATCTAGTAAAAATTGAATTATAAATACAATATATAGCTATACCTAAGTATGAAGACATAATGTGCATGAAATATAATATTGTATGCTAATACATAAAATACGATACAAGATTCAAGATACAACAGCTTTAGTACCTCTATAGTCTATATATTGTTATTCAAAGAAAGCGAATCCAAATGTATAGCGTGTGTGTATGTGTTTGTGTGTGGAATCGTATTAGACTTAGCGATGTACGAGACAATGACATAAAATAAGACATACCGACATACCTAATTCAAAAAGTACAATTAAGTACAGTAAACTAGTGTAGGGAATGCTTAGCCGTTTTAGTTTTAAATAGAATCTAAGTAGTAACTATTTAATAGTCTCCAGTGGATTTACCTACTTGTTTTGCAGTATGTAGTTCCGCAGATTTTTTGCTGAATGCTTATTTGTCTTTTAGTCTGTTAAGTTGTTTCTTGTACATACATAATATACACATACATAGTTTTTACTTACAATACATTGTAGGAAAGTAAATTGTATAAGGTACCTACATTAAAATGACCTTAGTTAGGTGTTTGTATTTCTATGCGTGTATTGAAAGATAAATAATTATTGTAAGTCGGAATCTTCGGCAACACTAACAAATGCATAAATAATAATAGCAAGTCGATCCTTTCTTTATCAACACTGCGAGATGTTTGTTTATTCACAAGTAGAAAAACAATTTCATGCTGAGTTGTTTGGACATACTTTATCAAATAAGTTGCATCTTTGTCTTTAGTTGTAGTAGTACACATGTTGTAATCTTGTAATAATATTAAGTTCTCAATTTACAAATAATATACCTAGACATACAATAAAGGATAATATAAATACATAGCTAAGTAATAAAGATACCTACATAATATATACACACAGTCTAATAATAATTATTAGCTACATGTAATAATATACACTAAGAATAATTATGATCCATGATTCAGTTCAACTGTAAGACAAATTACATAATGCTGTTGTGTGAGAAATGGGATGTAGATTTAAGAAGAAAGTTATATGATGAGAATGTGTTGTGTGTGTGTGGAGGTATTACAAATATAAAATGTCCTCTTGTGTAATTGTAATGAATCGTACGTTATGTATGGAGTAAGGTACATTGTGTATGTGTAGAAAGAATACTATTCGTAGTTAGCTACATTACAGATACGTACTCAAAAAGACATTTTATTGTAAAGACATCTCTTTTCAAGCTGAAAAGACAATAAAATCCTGTTTTGTTCTTGTTGATGCACCGTGAAATTGTATTTATACTCATTTATTTCCATTAATCTCAACTATTTAGCTTTATTACAATTGTCTAGTTCCTTTTCCCTCAGGATCCAGAGGAGCTCTCTCGTTCCATAAGTTTCCTCAACAGTTCGGGCTCCTTCTGTAAAAATAAAATATTTACACACACGTAAATAAATAGCATTCCTCCCTTTATTTGGCATCCTTCTACTTATTCAAAGCAAAGGAAAGGCAAGGTAAGTAAATTCACATTCCAAAATAGCTCCACTTTGTACAGTACCGAACAAGACATAGAATGCAATAACAAAATAACATACATGTTATACATATACATACATGTACTCAAATGTCAAAAGGCTAAAAAAACCGACATAAACCGGTCAAACCTAGTTTTAAAACACAGTTCAATTATTGACCCTGAATTATTCAATGCATTGAACCCTTTGAAAATCAGAAGAGTTTTTAGCTCACATAATTTGAGTCAGTTACATAACGGAACTTTTTAGGAGAAAACAAAGGAAATCACACGACAGGAATTTCCTTTAATTGCAATTACAATTTTGCTTCGTCTGGAATTGTATTGCGATGTCAGCACTTTTCGACAGGAAACTTCGAATAAGCTTTAAATTTTAATTTAGTGTCTGAAATACTCAACAAAAATCATTCTCTTTGATTTTAATCGACAATTCATACAACGAAAACAAAACCTTTAATAAATATAAATTTTTAACAACAACTGTCTCATATTTTCGCATTTATCTGTACCTTTTGAAATCGGAAAGGACTACTCAAAAATGATGAAACAACTCTACTTTTTTACAATTTGAGAATTATCTCAAAATTTCTGCAGCTCTATTTATATGTACATAATTGTTTGTAGGATTGCTTGCTGGACAGAGGCTATAATGTTTGCACAAAGAAGCAGTTTTATATTGAATCTTTGTTGCTTGTGTGAATCAAGACTTTTGTTGGTAACACACACCACACATGAACAGACAGGAAGAGTTAAGCTGAATCGCAAAGAAAAGTTTATTTGAATTGCTTTCTTATTTCTGCAGCCATGGCATAGCCATTGGAGAAAATGTGTGTCCACTTTGTAAAGTAGAGTTGTTGAATGTGTAGAGTGAGACTACTAGTGAGAGTGAAGATGATAGTGCAGCAGGTATTGAATGGCATATAAATGTGATGAAATTGAAAAGAATGAAAAGAGAACCCGGAATACTTGATATTATTAGTATATATACATAGGGGGAAAACCTGGAGAAAAGTAAGGAAAGAAGCCATACGGGCTAAACTGAGAAGATTGTTAACTTTACTTTACCATGTCTTTAGATATGTTTGAACAGCCATAGCAGAGGTCATCCAGATCCGATTCCTCCTCAAGTCTCTGAGTACACATAAAGAGTAACAACATACTTTTCAATCGATTTCCTGAATTATTCATAGCTAGTTTTACTTTATATTCTACTCGGTTCCACTTCCAGAATGGACATATTATTCTCTTTGTAAATGTAAGAAGAGCATGAACATTTTATATACTCACCCCCTATGTACTTTCTTTTTTATTTATACATGGATGCTTATGTTTTGATAATACATACAAACACTTCAATTGCTCTTTCCTAGATTCGCATCAAGGTAGTGATGAGAATCTATATAGGTAGCTTTTTTAAGCTTTGCATTCATTGGGCAACAACAAGCGAAAACAAACTTCTTCAACAACTACTTACAAACTTCCGCACAGATTCGTGTTAACATCAAAGGACAAAAGAAAATCACTTTTCTCACCTTGCACAATTTACATTGCTTTCCCGATAACTCCTCACCACCACAGCTGCTCACAGAAGAAGGACAAAGTTTCTCACCGATTTTTGCTAACGTCGGCACTGTAGAACCAAATCCACTTTGTAATTCAACAATAAAGTTATCACATTGCCTTTCAAGACTGTCGATCTTCATTTTTCGATTCTGTCAAAGACAAAACAAAGATTTGCACTCAAAACTAAACTCAAGTAAACGTACATCATCATAGTACAATGCATAGGTTCATAATCTACTCCGCGTTATTTTCCCATAAAATCAACTAAACATTAACTTTAGCTTCCTATTTTACGTATTTTCATGAAATGACCCTGAGCTTTAATTCGGTAATACAGATAAGATGTAATTCTACCTACAATACTGTCATAATTAAGTCTACATAGTTTCACTTACAAAATTTAATCAATTCCTTAATCCTTTCCTTCATTTCCTTACAGTCTAGCAAAAGGGAAGAGCATTTAATTTTTATTACTGTAAACCATAATCGCAGTTTTGATCATTTACTTTAACGTAAGTAGTCAAAGTAAATGAAAACTGATTTCTAATTCACCGACTACAAACAAATAAAAATAATTGTTTGCACAATCATGCACTTTCTCCATTCGTTTTAAACTGCTAGCACTTTTTCAAAAAAATGCAATACAAAGATTATTTCTTGGTATTTAAAGAAAAAACTAAAAATACTTGCTTGCCATACCATACGATCTATTTTAACTTATTTTGTCATTTAATATAGGTATTCAGATTTATAGTGCGGAAGAATTATTTCTTGTTCCCCATAAGTGGTGAAAGTCATAAAAGTACTTTCTTTTTCTGTAGTAAATTACCTTAACAGAACTGTCATTGAAGAGACCTTGTTTATATTGCTGAGAAATGCATTTAAGGTATTCTCGTAAATCCTCATTTGGAAAGTCTATTAATGGACGGGCAATCGTAAGCACTTTCCCATTGAACAACATTCGATTAATGAAGCCCTAAAAATAATTTTACTCGTTAGAATTTACATAAATATAATTAACAAAATAGGTTGACAATTTCAAAGAATAATCTTGCTTGATTAATTACCATTTGTTCTGCAAGCTGCGCTCCTCGTCCTAATGACATAATTGTAAACATTTTGATTGCCAATGTACTCTGGTCTTCAGGTAGCATAATTTTAGTTATTGACAGGTTGTGAGCAACTGTTCTTATTAAATTGAACCTGTAAT
>JAQFYB010003914.1:0-17833 GCA_034694085.1 Pogonognathellus longicornis | reverse complement strand
ACATTTCAAAAATCAGTACACATTTCAAAAATCAGTACACATTTCAAAAATCAGTACACATTTCAAAAATCAGTACACATTTCAAAAATCAGTACAAAATCAGTACACCAGTACAGCTATTCAAAATCAGTACAGTACTGGAAAAATCAGTATATCTGTTCGCCTTACAGCAGCCTAAAATAAACTTAACAAAGACATGTAACAAAGTAGCATCAACGCACTGTAAATGGCAGGGAAACAGGGTATTTTTTTTCGAATTCAGCGCCCAAAACTGCCCCTAAGTAAGTTTTGTTGCAAGTTTTGTTGATATTTTTGAAAAAAGCGAGATTTGAAAATTTTGAGTTTTTTTCATCATTACTATATTTTTCGAATTTTGCACCCAAAACAACCTCTAAGTATGTTCTGTTGCGAGTTTTGTTGATATTATGACTTTTCTGTCGAATAGTCGGGCAGACATAATAGATGTTGTTGTAAAGTAACTACCTATGTCATTATTATGATACCATATATGGTACTACTATATACTATACTATCCTACTAGATATTACTTACCATAATATACTACAGTACTAGATGGCCTACTACAAGTGCATAGCAATAGAATCTGCATAACAGACAGACGGACAGACAGATTGGAATTCACTTTCAATAAAGTATTTGACACTAAATAAAAGAGACAAAGTTGTACTTTAAATGGTCAAGATTGCAAACAAGGATATCTGAGTTATTTACGTTCACATATTGTTAGCTGTAAATAGGCGCCGTTGAATAACAACTTTGTCAATTTAATTAATTGAGAAAATACCAATAATATCTAGTTTAAACCACAACAATCTGGGGGGTGCTTAAGCACCCTCAGCACCCAAAGTGGTTACGGCCCTGTCTTTTACCATGTAGTATAAAAAACAAGATCACAAGGGTTGATACCTACCAAAGCATTGTCATGAAAATAATAAGGACATGATGGACATTTCAAGCATTCTAATCGGATTATTTTACAAGTTTTTTAGATTAAACCTTTCCATTCAACATTCAAAGGAGATAATAAATTAAGTAAACACAAGTTTGAAAATTATAAGTTCCATGTGGCTATAGTTATTATCGATTCGTTGGTTACGAATACAAGGTATAAATTCCTAATAACAGGCGCGCAGCCAGGAATATAAGTTGGGGGGTGCACGGCAGGGTTGTTTACAAAATTGATTTCTGGTAGGGCGAAATTCGAGTATGAATCCATAATAACACGTTGTAATACATACTTAAAATCATTATATTCGAGCTTAGCGTGAAAGTTTTACGAGTTTTTGAACTTTCTGGGCTAAATTATCTACTTTTTAGATATTTTATGGATTCTGGGGGGTGCACGTGCACCCTGTGCACCGCCCTTGGCTACGCGCCTGCCTAATAATACCGACCAATAGAGTCTCGGTAGGGTCTATAGTCTATAGTATATACGAAAAAGTTCTCTTGGATTGAATGTTACTATAATTATAAAAACATGCGTAGTAAAATGTATGTGATATACAGTTTTAGCTGCGGTTTGGAATGAGGGGTACTACTTCCCTAAACCTAATTGTGTAAACTACGCACTTAACCTGTGTCAATCCAGCCTATTTATATATCTTGAAAAAAGAAAAAGGAAAAGAAAAAATATCTTGCGGTTACCCTACTAGAATGAAAGGATTCCTAATTCTCCACTCATTTAACTCGTAATAAGGTTTTAAATTTGCTGTGCCCAAAAAGGAACAATGTGCCAGGATGAGTTAATGAGAAATAAGAAAATTTCACGGAAATCAATAATTCTCCAGTTCCCGACTGTAAAACAGATTTTACCCCTCACAATCTATTTTCTGTTCACAAAATGTAAAGTATAATATCGATTCTCTTTCTGAATGTTGGCCTGTCGAATGAATAGATTAAAGAAACATATTGTTTAAAAAATCATCATTAGCATCAGGCACAAACAGGTTGTACATCTTACTACGTGTTTAAACTGCACTGTTTTCGGAAGTATCAACTATTATCATGAAAAGTTTTAAACACTGCTTTTGAAATCCTCGTGTATATAAATTCATTTTTACCTATATTCCTGATCACGGGTATGTACCCACTACTAGGTAAATTGATTTTATTAGTTGATCAAAGCCTTGCACTAGTAATTTTAATTAATTCTCATTAAAATATTCGACTATGTCTTATGTAACGTAAATATACCATACGGTATTCATTCATATCGCATTCTTTTTTCCATTCTATTTCGACATCATTTTACACCAAGCACCCACCATACTGGAGTCCTAGATACGTTCATGTTCCTGACATCTACATATTTTTCTAATTTTTAATTGTTTACGGAATACGATTTGGATCGTTTACAAGCAATAGACATGAAATTTTCTGGATTTAGTATGGAGAGTAAGACAGGAAGAAGCACCAGTGCATGGGCCGTGGAAAACAGAATGATGAGAAACATAACTTTGCAACCAGTATGAAAAATATAAGACGAAACTGTAAGTAAAGGACAGAGAGCTAAAAGTGTGGAAACAGCTCCTTGAACAATAGGTTTACCCAAAAAGAATAAACTATCTTTTATTTTCCCTTTAGGAGTCTCTGCAGTGCTGGAAATATATGCGTATGAAACATGAGCAGAAAAATCTACCGAAAACCCCTCAGATACGACAATGAAGCTAAGTGAGAGTATATCTAAATTAATTCCCAACAAGGTCATAAATCCAAAAACACCAAATTCTATTGAAAATATAGAAAACAAAACGCACAAACAGCAAATCAAACTAGGAATTAAAACCGCTGTTATTGTCATAATGATTATTGTTGCAACTCCGATCAATTTAAATGTCAGTTCTTTAATTACCAGAAATTAATCTACGAAATGGAACCATGAATTGTAAATTATGATGTTCAATCCTTCAGATTCAAATTCCCTCAGAAGTACTCGATATCTGCTCACGCATTTTTGCAGAACTTCTAAGGTGAAAGCATTTTTGATCTGAAGTATAAACCGGGAAGCAATTATATCCGTATAGTCTTCATTAAACACCACATCTTGGCCCAACCGCGAATTTTCTTTCAAAAATTCTTGTCGTTGAGTTTTGATGAAGGCAGATTCGGTGGAAACATTGAAATCGACTACATCTTTATAGTTTTGAATATATGCGGTAAAAGAGTTGAGCCAGTTTTCGTTAAACTCGTTGGATATGACTGGATCTTTGGTCAACTTGTCCAATACTTCTTTAATCCTTCTTTGATTAGACTCTAAAGAGTAATCCAACGGTTGTGTAACTATCACGTAAATACATTATTAATATAATTATTATTAATAAAAAAAGTTCTGTTAATAAAAATAAACTGTAATGTCCAAAATTCCAGCAATCAAGCATATAAAAATTAATATTTTAATTTGAAAACTTAAAAATAATAATCAAACGATATTTAAAAGTTTTTGAAAATCTTTTTACTGTTATCTTCGCGGAAATTGTTTTTTGAAGAAAAGAAAAGTTATTGTAAGCGTTTTGTTAGGTATTTGTAGGTTTTGTAATTTTCAATAGTTTTTAGTAGGAATTTGTAGAAAATATTATTATTGGGCCAATTTGCAAAAAATATAATGATTATAATAATAAACCTAACTACCTGTAACCTGTGGGGGTATGTTGTAAAGTACTCATCATATATTCCAAAATAATCGACCATATATGAGTCGTAGCGTGCCAATCGAGCAATCTCAAGACCTTCTTGAAGATGCACCACGCCGATAGTAGAAATACTCAAGTAGATAAGACATGTTAGTAAAACCGAGACTTGCACCCATTTTTTGCACAAAAACAGTGGCAAAATATCACGAAAGAATATTGACGTTCTATCAACGTAACTATTCTGCAGATTGTCTGGGTCTAAAGGGTCCACTCCTCCAACACATAGAAAACGTTTCACAGGTGACAGATTCAAAACATTAAAAGATAACGTAGATATATAGCGTGTGTCCCAAACATGATGTTAGTAGGAGCTTATACATGGTCTAGACTTGTCCCTCAATTAGCTCTGTTTCAGAGAAGTTGCAGTTATTTGGCAATGAACCATTATACACATCTTATAGAGCATCGTTTTGCGCATTTAATGAGCTGTGACACAATGTGATTACCCCACATCGTATGCGCTCAAAGCGCGTTTGCAAAAAATGAAAAATTGTTATCTTGAACAAACACACATTTCTCGTCTACCTTCAAATCTATTATTGAAGAGAATATAAGAAAAATAAATAAATAAATGAAATTTGCATTTTGCCAACGCGCTTTGAGCGCATATAATGTGGGGTAATCACATTGTATCACTGCTCATTAAATGCGCAAAACGATGCTCTACAAGATGTGTATAGTGGTTAATTGAAAAAAAGCTGTAACTTATCTGAAATAGAGCTAATTGAGGGACAAGTCAAGACCATGAATAAGCTCCACTAACATCATGTTTGGGACACGCGGTACAATGTATGGCGAAAGGACGTTCTAGCCAATTAGGCTCATTTTCAGAATACAACTCCCTTATGGCCTAAGGATCAACTTTGAGTAAGGTTGGAACAAATCATATCGTCTAGTTGGATGGCGACAGGTCACGGAAGGTCAAGTACAGGCGCGCGGCATTAAGCGGCAATGTGCCGCAGTAAAATAAAAGTAAAACGTATACGATTCTCATTTTTAGGGCTTCAAAAAACGACGATTTCGTTTGGGAATGCTAATTTTTTATTTCCCGCATTTATCTTCGCTCTAACAACGGTTGCAATGTGGCAACGAGGTGTAGTTAAATAGTAGGTGTAGTTAATTAAGTTTTGGTAGCGCTAAGCGGAAATTTCGAAATAAAAAATTAGCATTACCAATGAAATACAATGTTAGGGGTTCTTTTGGAACCCCTAAGATTGTACAAATTGTATACTTGTTTTATTTCAAGTTTCAAGTTTCAAGTTCATCTTTATTGTCTTAATATCTGAGTACATAGCTGTATTGATCTCCCGATATTGACATAATACTTATAATATTTAATAATACAATTCATAATTAAAACTAATAATAACTAGTGTTCAAAAACTAACTAGACATCTTGATCTACTCTTGACAATATTTAATTTAACCTGATCAATAAATTTAGGTACACATTCTGTTGAAAACATAATGTCTCCAGAAAGAGAATTCCACACAGATATTGCAGATTTTTTTACAGAATAATCTGCATGCAGAGTTATTTTTTACAGTTTTTAGTCTAGGTATATTCCTGTTTTTTGTGAGCTCTGTGAACTTAAACCAATCATAAAAATCGCTTTTTTCATTAATAATACTCTTAATCACAAACTTAACTAAGGCCACTTTCTTTCTTTCATCAATAGAATATAAATTACATAATAAAAGTAGGTATCCACTATCAATGCTGGTTAAAGTTACTCTTTTTCTTTTCACTTTTTTATAAACAACAGGAAACAAATATGCCAGCAGAAACCTGTTGATTTTATTTTGAAATGTTTCAAGCTCTCTTTTTGTGTGCACAGTCCAAACCATAATACCATAATCAGCAATGCTGTTTACATACGCTGAAATCACAGATTTAAATATATTCTGTGTTACAAATCTTTTAATTTTATACATTCTTGCTAGAGCTACATTGGTTTTTGCTGTAACTATTTAGAAATGATTATTGAATGTTAAAGTACTATCAAACACAATACCAAGATACTTAAAATTCTCAACAAGCTCAATTTCACAGTTATTCATAACTATGGAATCAACTGATCTACCATGTTTTACATTCATTTTGTAGTCGTTTGGCTTATGAAAAATCATAAGCCTTTGTTTTCGAGGTATTAATACTTAAGCTATTCTTACTACACCATTCATTTATTTTAATTAGACACTTATTTATATCTTGAATACCCTTATTAATATCATTACAATATGTGTATATTACCAAATCATCAGCATATAGTAAATAATGTACAGTAATAATTGATCCAATATCATCAATAAACAAAGAGAATAATAGTGGGCCCATACAACTTCCTGGTGGCACCCCTGCTTTGAGTACATAGTACTTCGATACATACTTTCCATTTTTAATCCTAAATATACGATTATTTAGATATTCTGATAGTAACCTGATCATGTACGGTTCTATCTCAATATTATTCATCAACTTTAGTATAAGTATTTGAAGATGAATTGAGTCAAAGGCTTTTTTGAAATCAATAAAAACCGCAACAACTCTCCCATTCCTGTTATCAAGCATATCATACAAATCTTGTGAAAACTCCACTGTCGCTGTTTCACAAGATTTTCCTGGTCTAAAACCATGCTGCTTTTTCGACATTTTCTCACTAGTTGAATTCACTAACCTCATGTACAATATTTTTTCAAATACCTTTGTCAGGAAATTTAGGTTAAATATGGCCCTGTATGAACTTGGACTGACTTTCTTTCCTTTACCCTTGAAAAGCGGCATAACATCCGCCGACTTGAAAGAGACAGGCACTACAGCAAATGAAAATATTGTTGAGAACAAAATTGACAAGTGAATAACCATCGACATACCACACATTTTAAAAACCTTCTTTGGAATATGTAATGGAGAATATGATGCTTTTTTACAGATGTAGTAGCTTCAGTAATCTCATTATGACTGATGTCCACATTGATTTGTGTATTGTCATTCCTCACATAGCTATTACAGTAATTTTCTACAATCGCGCACATAAAATCATCTTTCACCTCAGATGTTGAGTTTTGAACCGTGAATTCTTCTGCCAATTGATTACAAATATTTTCATCATTGTCTAATATATTACCATTTTCATTAACTAATTTGTTGAAAACCACACTAGGTTTCTTCCTAAATCCTGTTAGTTCATTCATTAAAGTCCACGTGGACTTTGAATCCTTATTAGCACTGAAGTGTTTTTCAAAGTAATTTCTTTTAGCATACTTAAGTCTATTATTCACCATATTTCTTTTACAATGATAATTATTTTCATCTTCGTGCCGTCTGCAATTTTTTTGCACTATTTCTGCCGACACACAACTTTTTAACATTGGAGTTGAACCATGGTGGATTTTTTCCTTTAACAATTCTCGTTTTTAGCGGCGCATGTTTATCTAGTACATCAAGCACAACCATTTCATAATTTCTAACAGATTCACTTATATTATCCACATTACTAAAGTATTCTACATTTAACAATTTTACATCAGTTCTCAAATCATCCAGATTCTTTATAATTGCGATACGTAATCGTTACAGGTTCATATTTCTCTTTTAACTTCTTTCTCACCACATATACCATATTGTGATCTGAACCCGCAAAGGGAAATTGTCCCGCTGAATTAAATATACTTGTATTACTAACATATACATGATCAATTAATGTCGCTGAATTACTAGTTGTTCTGGTTGGATTTAAAATGCTTTGATATAATCCAAATTCACTAGCCAAATTCAACAATTGATATTTCTCTCTTGTCATGCTTAGTAAATCAATATTGAGATCACCAAGCACTACAATATCACCATTAAGTGACCTTAAATATGTGCACACTTCAGCAAAGTTTTTTTAAAAAACTATCCTTAAGAACATCTGGCTGATTATATACCACACATATATTAATGGGTTTCATTCCAATTCTACTCAGCCTTACAGCATTAATTTCAACTTCAAATGTTAACTCAAACGGAAAAGTAACCACTTCATAAGTACATGCAATATTGATCTACCTCAAATTCACATGATCTGTCTGTCATAATTTAATTTTGTTTCAGTGATACCTAGAAATACAAGCTTAGATTCAAATGTTAAAAAATTATGTACCTCATCCCATTTGCTCTTTATGCCATTTATATTAATGTGGCAGATTTTTAGTCCTTTTGGAATGTGGTTTTCATATTTGAAGGTATTTATATCTTCTTCTTCTTTGGTTTGATTGAAGAGTGCCTCATCATGAAAAATAGATGCATTTGGAAGTGACAAGTCCTGCTCACAGTTTCCACATTTCCAGCCATTCTTTTTAAAATGAGAATACTCCGATCTTGAAATTTTTGGAATACAATTAATCCTATGGAAAGCAGCATCGCAACTCTGGCAGCAAAGAAAATGTAGGCGTTTTGCAATAGTAAGCTGGCATTTTGCACACTGCATAATAATTAATTACAGCTATTAAAAACTACTCAATTGCAATCAAAAAATGGCAATGGTACCTACAGTTTGCAGTGCATAATATTTATTGAGCCACACACTATGCTCAGGTGTACATTTCTTCAACATATTTTCAAAGGTCATCAAGTCTTCAAGTCATCAATGCTTCAAGTCAGCTGATTTCACTAGTTAGTTGTTGAGATGAAAAGCAGTTACTTTCAGCTTGACTTCCAGTTAATTGAAAGTGACGCACTCACGGTAAGCGAAAGCTCAGCCAGCTACACTGTAACTTCTTATCAAAGTTACTTGAAAAAACTAGAAGCATTTTATAAAAAAAATTCTAGCACATAAGCACATCTAACTCCTGCATACACTGACTTGTACAGATAGGTACTTAAATCCACTAATAAATTTTAACACATTTTTATCAAAATTCACACTCACTGCATACAAGAACTTTGATTTTCGATCGTTTTACAACAATGCGTTTTGCACTGAATATATTAATTCCAAACATACACTCAGAAGAGAATTTTCAATAGAGATATTTAATTAAATACAAGTGAACTTTGTAGTGTTGTTGTTACTATTTCACCACGCATTATTACCCTATTGACAGTGAACATGCCTTGCTCGTAGAAAACTTGTACACCGAAACGACCTACAACGAAAGCACTTAATAGGTGCGAAATTTCTCACTTTTTGAGCTTTTCTTTTCGAGCTCTGGTCATATAATATAAGGGATAATATAATATAAAAGGTTATCTAATATAAGGGGTAATATAATATAAGGGGTCACGTAATAGAAGGGGTCATGTAGTATTAGGGGTCGTGCATCATAAGGGGTCATGCAATATATTGGCCGTATAATCCATAAAATTTGTGCGTAGAGTTAAAAAATTATTATTTTACGTTTTTGGCGAAATAACCTATTTTTCCTGATTTCAGGGAGGATTTCCGCCTTGCCCTGCCCTGAAAGCGCTAGTGCTATTAGAGCTTATGAGAAAGTTTGTTCACATTGTTTTAAACGCCGGCTAATAATAATAATATGATCCACTAGTCTAAAATATTTAAAACTGATTTCTATACATGACAGGACTATTAGGATTAATTTTGCTTCGGATATAGTTGATGACACTTTCCTATTTTTGAAAGGCTAGCGGGAGATCTGAAGCTTTGCTCGTTCCTCGCCGAATACTGAATATCACACTAGGTCCAGTAGAAATCAGGGATCTCGAAAATTTTTCTTCCAAGGTACCGAGAGGGGAGGCAGGGCCATCTTCCAAGTGGAGGTGGGGGCCAGGGTCTTCTTCCAAGTGGGTTCGGGGGGCTAGGGCCATCTTCCAAGTGGGTGGACCTGGGGGAAAACAAATTGACGACCTGGGGGCAGAAAAAATTCGATGACCGCGCGAGGGTCGACCTTCCAAGTTGGGGGGGAGAACAAGGTCGACCTTCTAAGTTGGGGTTAGAACAAGGTCGACCTTCCAAGTTGGGGGGGTTTGCTTTTGGAGGATTTTGCAGCAAATAGGGATGTGGTTTTGGATCCACCATATACTATGAAGGCCTGCCGGTACCGGAGGTACTCAGGTACCGTGTTTTCGCGATCACTGCTAGAAATGCTCACATACGTATAACTGTGAGTGTGACCAAATATGTTGAAAGAAAAATTAAACAGTTACCTGACTTGGATATTGGAGTAGCTGTTATACACCAGATGACTGAGTGTCTATTCTCCGCTTCATAGTTGCCACTAACTGCCAACGCAGCTCCAAAAAAGAAGATTTGCCAAATAAAGATGCACAAAATTCCTGTGCCAGCGTACAATGAAAATATTTGAATACAAGGAATGGGTGTAAGGACGCCAATATAGAATGAAAGCATATCTGTCAAGGTAGTAATCGTCACCGACACAACCTCCTCCGAATAACACACCGCCATTCTCTTTGGAACTGTGGGTCCTGTGGAGACGTTGTTCGCCAGACCGACAACATCACAAACGTGTCATCAATCCCAATTGCTATAAAAATATTACATTGTTATTACGTTAAATAGTGCTGAACTTAAACGGGAGCGCAATTTTTAACTTATCCTTGAAACGAATTATTTAAATTAGAATGGTGAGGTAGGTACGTATACAGTATACAAGTCTTGGAAAGTTCTATTTATTTCAATAATAAAGATTTCTATTCTATGAGAGAATACACGGACTTTATGAATATCTTTCCGCTTTTATTTCCATCCTTGACATTCTACATTACCTATTATCCCTATCTATTTAGATAGATAAAGCAATTTCTATATGAGATCGATAGTTTCGAAGCTTTTGGAAAATTACATACCACATAATAAAATACAAAAAGAAAATTCTTATGCGTATATGACGCGAGTTGTTAGAAATTTTTTCTTTCCATTATGAATAAAAATTAAAAAATTGTATCCAAAAAACTTACTCGACCAAACAGGGAATTCTGAACAGTATAATTTAGTTCAAATTTGGGCTTTCAGATACACTAGATAAATCTACCTAGTTTGTTATACTCAGTAACACATCTAGGATGGGGCTTAGGGGCTTAAGCCCCCCCCCCAAATATTTGGACTTAGTAATATATAAATACATGTTTCTTCCGATATCAAAAATAAGAGGTTATTTTTGTCATAAAAATGCAAAAATATAAAAATGTCGTGCTATTTTGCAATTTCCATTAATTTTGATTGCTCTACGCGCGATTTTATTGAACTTTGTATTGATTTTTAAGTTAATTTCGGCAAAGGGTGTTTGCCACATTTATTTGCTCTGCGCTAAAAATTGACATATATAACAAAGGTTTGCTCAAGCCCTACCCCTATGTGTGACCATTTTAAAGTGCATAGACCTGTAACCTCGTTCTCATCTCTAGAAAAGGTGCGCGCTACTCCTTTTACCCATTAAAGAAATTAGAGTGAAAAATGAAGGAAAAAATATATCCATTTCTTAGAAATCTTATTTATTAGTACCTATCATAATAAGGGGAACGCTAGTTGAAAATGCAATTAGTGGTAATTGTAGGTAGCACAAAATTCCAGTTGATGCGATTACGCCCAAAAGTCCTGATACGCATCCCATTACAGCCACTATTGGTTTTGATTTTACCCAGTCCGAAGAGGAGGTTGTAGTGTAGGTCGTGAAGAATAGAACGAGAAACATCGCAACTATTAACGGAATTATGCTGGATTTAATATTTGCATCTATTTCCTCCGTTAAAGTATGTTCAGCGAAAAAGTAAACCCTTAATCCCTTTGATGTCCGGCCACTCTCATTTGCCAACTCCATAACGGATTTTTCCCAATGTTTCGTCCTTTATAAAAGAATAAAAATGACCAGATGTGAATGTATAAAAATTTAATCGAATGTATGGCAGGAATAATAAAAACTTTAAATTAAACGTATTAGTATATAGTAGAATGAAGTCGCATTGACTATTAAATTTGTTTGCATGCTAATTTGTTTTGTATACGTCAGCGACGCATTCAGGGGATGAAGAATCCCTCCGCCAGATTTTCGAACAGTATACAAAAAAGATATCTCCGATAACTAGGTTATTTTTATCTAAAAATTCAAAAAAGCCTAAAATTTTTGGCATTTATATTTCAGCGCCAAAGGAATAAATTTTAAAACGCATAACCAGTGAATGCGATGTAAATATTTGCTTGTTTTATGCCTATTTAAGTTATTGTTCTAGCCTCCCCAAATATTTTTTTCTTTACTTGCTACAATTGTACCACACTTGTTATACTGAGGTTGGAAATCATGCAAAATAGGTTCAAGTTACAAAATATGTAGCACCCTTGGTAGAGTCAAAATACCTTGGGTCAAAAAACCAGTTAAATTACAAACAGAAATTATTTTGCTTGTCACAAGGAATTACATTTTTTGAAATGGCTAAAAATTTTGTGGATGTAGGAATCGAACCTATTCACACCAATTGCCGGTTAGTGATAGTACCTCTCAACCACGCACTCCACAATAACAATGATTGGAGAATATTTTAGCCATTTACCTGTAGTGCCATAGTAGCCAGCCAAATTACTTGGATTCGGACTACTAATTGGTCTACTGTTTATTTGTCTCTAACAGAAAGCTATCTGTAATTTTTGTTAAATGAATAGTTGAGACTTTATACCTTGGAGATATTGTTGAGAGGTGCTATCACTAACCGGCAATTGGTGTGAGTAGGTTCGATTCCTACATCCACAAAATTTTTAGCCATTTCAAAAAATGTAATTCCTTGTGACAAGCAAATAAATTTCTGTTAACAATATCTCCAAGGTATAAAGTCTCAACTATTCATTTAACAGTTAAATTACATTTTGAGAAGTTTTGTTGAGTTTAATTTCAAAAGTTCAATATTCATCAAATTGAGTAAACCCCCGACACCAACTCCTGGCTACGCCTAAGCTCTGCATATCAGGGATGAAATTTTCAAAATTTCTCCGGAAGCGCGAGCCCGCCCGCTTTGGGGGCGGGGCTAAAATTTCAAATTTCTATGGTAGCATTGCTGCCACGCTTCCCAATGTTTTCCATCCTCTCAATTCGCCATTTTTTCTATTGAACCATTAAAATATGATTTAAAACCTTCTTTTTAAGCCTAACGCGTAATCGTTTTTATGTTATAGCAAAATAATTTTAATTACATAAGCTTTGTTACATTACAATAGCACGATACTTCAAAAAATACATTACAGTCAAAGGAAATCTATGTTGTAATAATATTTTTTGTTACTAGTGACTCATTTACAGTGAATTCAAAAGTTATACAAACATATGACTTTGTATGAAAGATATAGAGGCAAAAATTAAATGGACAAGTTTTCGAGTGTTCATTTTTTCTCAGCAAGGTAAACTTAAAAATACTAGTTCACTTGCGTCAAGGGTTGGAACGGGGTAGCTTACAGTCGATGGCTCGTCCATCCTGGATTACACAGAGAATTACAGTGTGTTGCAGAGTGTAGTCCTTTCGCTCTGTTTGCCTCATGAAATTTGAAATTCGCTGACGTCGGATGCGAGTGAATTTCAAATTTCACCAGGCAAAACAGAGCGAAGAAAGGTGAATACCTACATGAGTAGTCCAAGGACTATCCATGTATTAAATAGCGTAAGCAATGAATGGGATACCCTGTAGTTTTAAACAATAGTTTACACTTAACTCTAAAAATAAGTTTAGTATATCTCTGCAGTCAATATCACTGTGTTTGTGCTAATATTATGTGATCTTGAACAGAGGACGAAAATATATGCATAACATACGCTATTTTAATTTCACTAGTTTAAAACTTTAAGGTTTTGTGTTTGAGGACCTGGATAGTTCTTTTGTGCTATTCGCTTCTATTCTCGATAATCTGCTACGGTTTAAGTTTTTCCAGAAATCCACACCAAGTAACACTACAAGAGTATGCATCTCAGGAATAAGGTCCACCCTAAGAATAGTATCCAATGCTAATAAAAGTTGTAATCCCTGAGATGGTTTTTTATAACTGACAGGGATTTGGGAGTTGTAATTAATTATTATTGGTATTAGTAACAGGCGCGTACCCAGGGTTGTGCACTGGCTGCACGTGCCCACAGAATTCGTTTTGCTTTGTCAAACAATCGCTTATTTTACGGGCGAATAGGGCGACCGCCCATTGCCTCGCGTTCACACGTACTGGACTGTAAAAAGTTTCAGGCTTTGGTGCCAATAGACACTTTGCGATTTGTAAAAGTCAACTCATCGTCTTGTGTCAACTCGACGTTCAACTCGATCTGAAAATGACTATTGGATTTGGCATCACAGCAAAATGTTGATTGCAGTTGGCATCACCACAAAATTTTGATTGCAATTTGCATCACCACAAAATTTTGATTACAATTTGAATGACCGCAAAGAGCATTTGTGGCAGGCAGGAGATGCACCCTCAGAATACATACAATATCTACAATATTATAGTAATTTTGCCTAAAAAATTGAAAAACTTTCGTTCTAAGCGCGAATTTGTTGCATTTTAGGTTTTTTTGCCCTAATTGACTCTATATTCCTTCCCGCTAATATGGACACATATTCGAATTTTGCCCTCCCAGAATCAACTTTTGTAAACAACCCTAATGTGCTCGCCCCAAATATACTCCTGTATCCGCGCTAATGTCGTATAGTGGGGCAAAGTATCAAAAATTTTGTGCTTTTAAAATATCTGCGATTTTTGTAATTTTGGTAAAAATTCAATAAAATCTAGCGTAAGTTGCTAACCTGACCCGGCTTTTTCATCTCCCCGCCGGAAGGAGCTTCCTCTTAGTATCTCCTATTTAGATCCTCAAACACAAATTAAACATGTAAGTTTAAACTCGCAAAATTAAAAAATAAAACGGCGTAAGCATATGCATATATTATATCCTGCCTCGGCTCCTGACCATTGCTACATAGTGTTTTTGAGTGCCGATGAAAAAGCGCTTACTAATCGTAAATCAAATGTTCTTTCGGCCACTTTGGCTCTTTGCTATTTGGTCCAATTTCACATTACGTAAAAAGTTGTCTTCATAAATCCATTAGTACTTCAAAACTATAAAACCTAATTTAGTTCATTCGAAAGAAAAAAATCCTAAAACATTGTCGCTGGTCAATGATAATTATCTCCTTTCGTTTTCGAGATGTGTGGTGAGGAACATAAAGTGGCCGAAAGAACATGTGTATTTGTATAGTATTTGTAAAGTGTAAAGTGGGAGATGTAGCGGGCCACAGTGTTTTGTTGAGTATGTGCTAGATGGAGAAGATGATAGTTTGACGGATGCACAAAATGATTTGCTAAACTTTTGGAAGAACACTTTGAAAAACAAAGTTTTTCTAAATTTCTTCAAGAGATGTTGATTGATTGAAAACTATTTGAAAAACTTTTAGGGAAATAAATTTTTTCTTGGAGTTTCTCTAAACATGGAACATTAATTTGAAAAACTTTTAGAGAAACAAATTTTTTCTTGGAGTTTCTCTAAACATGGAACATTAATTTGAAAAACTTTTAGAGAAACAAAGTTTTTCTTGAGGTTTCTCTAAAATATGGAACAGGGTGATTTTGTTTTGAAGAACTTTTAGAGGAACTAAGTTTTTCCTAAAGTTTCTCTAAAATATGAGAAGCGGGTTCCTTCAGTTTGAAGAACTTTTGAAGAACTTCGAAAAACTAAGTTTTTCCTAAAGTTTCTCTAAACTTGGAACATTAATTTGAAAAACTGTTAGAGAAACAAAGTTTTTCTGAGTTTCTCTAAATTGTTAGTGTGAGTGAGTTGCCTATACTTTGAGATAAAATGTGAATGTGAGGTGATAAGTGTAATGAGAGAATTAATAAGATACGATTTGAAAAACACTTTGAGAAATTGAGTTTTCCTTAAATTGATTTAATTTCTAAAACACACAAGATATACGAGAGAGGATTCACAAACACGACTTCACTCAACAAAATATCAAGAAAAACTAACTTTAAACTATGATTTGGACTTGTATTTATACTAGTCCAAAATTTGGGTCGAGTTACTCTGCAACTTTCATTTGATTGGTTATAATAAGCTTATTTTCTATTGGCTAAAATTAAATTGCTTCTGATTGGTTATAATAAACTTAATTCTGATTGGTTACAAAGAGCTCGAATTTGATTGGATAAAATACGTCTTGCATACTATACTACACTATTTTGCTCACTATCCAACAGGAGACATGATGGACTCCATTTAAAGAAGATGAACTCGACATCAACCCTAAAGTACTTATAACTTGTGTAGTGTACTTACACAGAACATATGTTAGGGAGCGTACATATATTACGTCAACAAAAAATCGACTTTTTTGGACCCCCACCCCCCTATGTCAACATTGGTCAACATCGGCGTAACTATGCTTGGCTGTTTAAGAAAGATTTGAGTTTCTTTTTGGCACTTCCGAATTTACAAAACATATGGTTGAAAAATTGTATCAAAAATATAATAATTCTATTTTTGTTGTAATTGTAATTTATCCTCAGATTGGAAAGCCCATAGTACTATATACGACCGCTAATAAATGAAGTAAAAATATGAGCAGGTATATATGAGAGCATTCAGAAATGTATTTCCAAAAATTTGCATTTGGTTCAAGCAAATATTTAAGTGATTATATAATGTATTGTTATATTTAATTGGCAAATGGATTATTACATTACAATAGTGCATGTTGTATGTGAAATATGTATATTTATTTTATTACGTTTGAATAGTTGTGATTAAAAACCAAACAAAAGTAAATTTTCTCACCCTGCTCCAATTATACACACATTTGGAAAATGATCGTTTCCAGGCATTTTGCTAAAAATTAAAAAAAAAGTTTATTAGTTATTTATTTAGTTTTATTGCGTAAATAACTCACCTATGTTATGTGGTATGTGTTCACCGTGTGAAGTCCACAGGAATACTAAAATAACTGTTTTATAGCACACGTCGTAATAATGCTGCACTTAATATCAATAGTATAAGTAACATAAACAAGTCGTCTTAAATGCAGAGGTTTATATGACTTTCAAGGTTTCTCGAATATACACCTAAAACTATTAAAAAAATATATGAGAATTGCTTTCCTAATACAAAAACTAAATCGCATCAGATTCAAAAATTGATTTTGCATTATGTGGGAATTTAACAAAACGAAAAGAGTGCAGCCTTTCAATAAACTATATAAACGTCTACATTTTAAATAATATATTCGTTAAGACTTTTATACGGTTAAGAATTAAAGTAATAATAGTAAACATATTATTTTGTGATGCAGCAGATGCAGTACATGCTCTGCAGTACATAAAGTGATGGGAAATAGTGATTGGAACTATTCAATTACAATTTCTCACCGTTGTTATTGAGACGCGTCATTATATGGTTTTCATACTTATGGTAAAACCTGTATTCTTTCACTACTATTCCAGGTACACATTTAGATTCACTACGTATATTTTTTACAAATAATTATAGCATTGAAATGAAACTTTAAACTTTAAGTCTACAAAATATTTAATATAGTATTAACCAGAATTAATAATACCTTTAAAAAGTCGTGTTCTTTATGTATTCAACAATTCACTAAAATTATCAGTATCGAGACAATAATTTTAACATTATGCTGGTTAGCTACACAAATGCGAATGGCATGTTTGTACATTGAAACATTCACATAATTATGGATAAAGTTTGTAATGTTTCTAGAAATGAGAAATGGAATACCGTAATTGACGCAATACAAGCCCATAGGACAAAATACAAACCCACTGGTACTGTATTTTAGTAATCCTGAAGAAAAGTAGCCATCCAAACCACAGAAGCCCAGGGACAAGATACAAGCCCACCTAACTAACTTACATACACAACTTCTTATCAGAAAGCAATTATAAGAAGTTTAATTTGAGAATGTACAACAACCTACTGTATTTAAGTTAGTATCCTTATAATGTCCAAAACTGAAGGATGTGTGATTTTGACTCCTAAACGAACAAAGGTCAGAAAATCATTTACTGCAGAGAAAAAGCTAGAAGTAGTAAAGTGGATGTACGTGAAGTTAGAAATGTCTGTGAAGTTAGAACATGTTCTAAACTGGTTCTGGATTTCAGTACCCAGGTAGCAACTATGAATGTACCGAT
>JAQFYB010003913.1:0-17836 GCA_034694085.1 Pogonognathellus longicornis | reverse complement strand
CGTATCGACAACGTATCGTATCGACAACGTATCGTATCGATAAACGCTTTCCGATGCATCGATTTACAGCACTAGTCTAAAGCATCCCTTTTGCATACAAATGTGTACAATGAAATGGCTAATTGTGTGTAATGAGGTGAATTACTTTACTATTAACCAATGTGAATTTTATGATTGCAAGTACATGGTTAAATAAACACTTAAAGTGTTTCAAATTACCAATAAACATTTTGTATTTGTGAGTTAACGTAGGTCATAGTACTTTTATCTCATATCGCAAAAATGCAACGGCCAGAACGACCTAGTGCTGTATTTAGGAAAAGTTTTTGGGTAAAGCTTCGTATTTAGTATAAGTAAGACTCTTTGCTACAAAGTTGAGATATCACACTCACAGCAGGCAAGGACGTTTTGAAAAGTAGCTTATGTAAGTTTTTCTGTGCAAAGCAATTAAATGCATGTTAATGATCATGGAAATGGTTATTTCACTCTGAATCAAAGTCAATACTAAGAGTAGTACCCATGCATGTATTGTATTGCTTTGTGTCTACAGTCTACACTCACAACAACCAGGGCAGTAGTAGTCAGCGATAAGAAAAGGAACAAAGTTTTTTGCAAAAATAATGATTTTGTGAATGTAGGACAAAAAGATAATAACTACTCGTAAGATGTAGAATGAAGATTATAAGTTGCATTATTACAGTTGGACTGAACTCACTTAGGACTGCAGCAGAGCAAAATACTAATTGCTTGCTTGTGATGAGCAATTCACACTCCATTGCACTTTGCATTGCTTTATATCGTATCTGACACCCTGCTTGGTGCTAAACATGTTATAAATTACAACAGGAGGACAAGTTATTTGTACCTATTAGATTAAGTAGAGTAGATAATGGATGCATTGTGTATAAATGAATTGTGTGTCTATATACGTAAAGGAACAACGAACAAGTTTTTCATAGTGGAGTACACACACATTCAGGTGTATGCTATTATTATTGCAGGTGTGTGGTATTTGTTTTTACTATTGCTGTTGTTTGTATTTTGTTATAACAATACTTTACATGAGTTGAGTTATTGTATGTATGAGCTAAATCTAATTATGCAAATGGAGGAAATGTAGGCAATTTACGTGATATCTATCTTGTCCCGTCATTGAGAATCGACTGGCTTCTGATGCATGAGAATTAATTATTTATTTATCTAGATTACTTATCAATGTTAATTGTTATTACCTACATTACATTCTAGAAATAATATTCTACTTTAGACATTAGACAGAATTAGACTAAGGTAAGTTTTCTGTCCATGCTTTATATTTATTGACAAGACACTCTTTAGAACGAAAGTTAGTATCTAGGTATACTAACTGAAAAGATTACAATTACAGTGTAATATCATACAGCAAAATGCCTTTCGTTACAACGTGGCAGGTATTTTCTCCTTATTTCAATTTTTTAAAGTATTTAGCTTTAGCTCCTGTGGAATTACTTAATGAAGAGGAAGATGAAAAAATAAAAGAAAGTATCGACAAAGATTTAAATTGTCATGAAAGCAACGGGACAGAAGAATCTCATGAAGTTTCGGCGAAAGTTCCAAATTCTCGGAAACAGAAAAATTACAATTACTGTCAAATGATTCTACTGTCAATTGGTATTAGCGATGTGATTTTTGTGACATATACTTTAATGTCTGGAATCTTTTCGGGCAGGGAACTTCTGACCGTTATAATTGGAACTTGTAGTTATCTTTGCTTTTGTGGACAAAACTGTTTATGCTTCACAGTTTTCCTTTGCAAGGGCAAATCTATAAAGAGCCTCGTTAAAGAATGGCAACGAGTGGAGAAACTAATTATCGGTAAGTTTCGAAAACATTATGAATATTTTTTGTGGATTAGAAAATTAAATTGATTGATTTCTTGTAGATGAGTCGTTGGATTCGTTGGAAGATGTGCAGAATTCTGTAAGAAATAAAGAAGAAATTGTTGCATCACTTCGTTTCATTTTCCGGGCCATAGTTGTCTTCTATTGCATCGCTGTCAGCGGAAGCGTAATTTTAATTTGCATGCTTTCAAATATTAGCTATGGCGGAACAATTTTTATTTATTACGTAATAGATCCAGCAAGGAAAATTCCGTGGATTTTTGTAGTGTCAATTTTATTGCAAGGGTTTTTGACGTGTGTGATTATATTATCAATAAGCCAGTTTGAAGTGTTTATTTTCTCATTTGCATGCAGCATGAGAACTTGTTTGAAAGTTTTGATCGATAAATCTAACGAAGATGAAATAAAAACTTTGATAAAGAATTCCAAAGTCACTAACGTAGTCAAACCCATTAACACCCAGGTAGACAAAAGACTTGTGGCTCTTTCCCAGTTGGTTTCTTCGGTGGAAAAGTACTATTTGTTACAAAAGTTAGTGGAAGATTTCAACAAAATATTTTCATGGACATTTTTCGTGTTTAAAGCAAGTTTAATTCTGTCACTGTGTATGACTGCGTATGTCGTACTGAGACACAGAAGTCCGTTCAACTTAGAAATTCACATGTTGTTTTATTTTAGTGCAATGTCCCTTTTTATCAGAGTTTGTTCTCTGCTACCTTCAATGGGCAGCGTTTACGATCATTCCGTTGTATTTAAGCAATCTTGGCTACATTTATTACCATTCTTAAGCTATTCTAGCACCTGGCATGAAAAGAAGCTGCATAGCTGCGTTCCCTTTGGCTTTCGCTCGGGAAACTTTTATCACATTCGACCATTTACAATTTTAACATTTTTCTCTATCACTACATCATATCTTATCGTATTGCTTCAGCTTTAGATTCGAGTGCGAATGAATTCACTATATTATAATAATATTCCGTGTGCATACAAGTACTGTATTGAAATTCGTAAGGAAAAGTAGTATTCTATACTAGTAGCAGTGTATGTATTCCCTTGTTTTATCTATGTGTGACTGCAAACCCTTGAGCATAATAATTACCTGCATTTTCAGCAAAAAATACCTTCATCCTTTTAATCGATTTCTTATCACTATCACTTAGGAAAATATGCCGTAAATCAAAAAAGCATAAGAAACAGTAACAAGTGGCAAAGTGTTAATCACTTTTCGTGTCTGTTCACTGTAATTAATTCAATAAATCACTGTTTCTCTTTATGTACAAGTGTTGTATTGAATTTTTTGCAATTCCATACGAATACGAAGGATGTATGTTACATATACCTACACTAACTATTTCTATGCTTACATATGCATTACTTACCTACACAATTACTTATCCTTATACATACATACATGGCTATACAATATTAATACTATGTATTTTAGAATCATAATGTGTTTATGTATGTCCATATTATACATATTACATTTATTTAAGTAGGTACATAATTCTAGTACTTAGTTTCAGTACAAATTAAAAATTCTATTTCTCAGCTTGATGTATTTTCATTAATTACTTTCATTAAGATATAATCATTGGATAATCAAGCTCAATTATCGATATTGTTTCCAGTTTACTCTTTGTCTTTGTATGATACATACAAAAGGTATTGTACTAATAATAGAGCTGCGCCCATTTCATTAAAATGTGCAACTTGTAGCGCTGATGTTGATAAGCCAAATTGCTTACACTGCTATTTATGTAATGGTTTATTGATTTTATTACGGGTTTGTTTTATAAAAGCTCTGCTTTTCATGCTGCAGTTGTGTGTGCAATGTATTTATTATTATACATAACAACACATTCTAATTGTATAGTAATAAACTTAACAGTTTAATAGCGATATTCCAAGTTCTATTTTTATTGTAATCGCAAACGCCTTTCATATACACAAGATGTAAAAATTTGTAACAGTAGATGAGTAGAGACTACAAGACTAATAATATCTACAAGTGCGTTCACTGCAGTATGGATCTACGTTTATAACATACTGGTTTATTAGTCTCGAGTAAATAGAACTAATGGGATACCTACATAAATGCTATTTATTTGGCAATTAGTAAATGCTAAAGTCTTATCATCAATTTGTTGAGCCACCATGCTTAGTTCGCTTTAGGTATACTTTTAATGTATATTGATATTTTTTTGTTCATGCCTGAATTATTAATACACCACACCCACACGAGTTCTTATAATTCCATACTAATTGAAGATAATAATAAAATCAAACGTAAAACTTGGTTATATAACTTTCTATGAAAATGTCAATTGAGGTTACATGCTGGTCGTATGTGACAGTAACACGATTATTTAATATTTTGCACTCATAACGTTCCATTATCAATTATGGAATATTTTACCACTTTCTCTGTGTATCGCAAATATTTTGAAACTTTGAAAAACCTAGGATTTTTCCCATTTCGGATAGAATCTATTGAACCGATAAACTCAGAATTTCAAAATGATACTACTGCAGTGGAGACATCGGATTCGGAGACTACTAAAAACGATCGTAACCGTGTTTACAAACTGTGTCGATTAATTCCATTTCGAAAGGAAAAGTTGTATTGGCTTTATTGGAGTATGTTGGGACTTTTTTCATTCGAATTTGTGTTTTCGATTGCTCATCTATTTCGATACTTGTACTTTATTAAGAATGAGTATCAAGAGGGCAAACATAAGATTGCAACTGTTGCATTGGTTTGTTGGATCATCTTTATGCTCCAGGGTACTATTATACATGGAGTCTTTTTATTCAAAAGACACGAGTTCGGCAAATTAATCGGAGAATGGCAAAAAATGGAAACTGAAATCCTTCAAGGTATTTTTGTTACAATTTTTACATTTAGATTTAACTAAAAGTTTGCATTGTTCTGTACTTAACGAACTTTTGATATTGAAGGAGAATGTTCGGATGAAGCTGTCACTGATGAAAAGCATAAATTCCCGAAATCCGTTCGTGCTTTCATTGCTAAAAATCAGAGGAGTAAAAAGTGGCTCATGTCTTTCTATTTTCTCTCCGTATTTGTTCTCATTGGACTAATAATTGTTAATTTTTTAGATGTGCCTAGATTTGGAATGTATTTATATTCAGTTGTAGACGAGACTATGGAAATCCCTTGGTTAAAATACTTCGCTATAGTTTTTCATTCATTTATAATTCTTTGCTTACATTTTTCTCAAAGTCAAATGGAAATACTAACACTTTCCTTCGGACAAAGTATGACATCTTGCTTAACATTTATTAAAGCAAATGGTCCAAGCAAAAGTTCTGAGATAATTCCTCTAAGTTCTGAAGAACAGCAAAACACTTTACAAAAATTAGCAATTGCTATAGACAAGTATGAAAGAATTCAGAGAATAATGCAACAGTTCAATCAAGTATTTTGCTGGCCATTGTTTATATACAAATCGATTTCCGTTATCAAATTCTGCTCTTATATCTTCATTATTCTCCGACACAGAAAAACCACTCCTCTTAAGGCAGTGCTGATATTTTACACTGTGGTGTTTGCAGTGTTTATAAAAATTTGTACTTTACTAACTCGTTTGGGAAAAGTGTACAAAACTTCTGTGGAATTCAAAGAATCATGGGAAAAGGTTTTGCCAGATATAGAACTAAATAGTTGTAGTACTTGGCATGAAAGAAGATTGAAAAATTGCCAGCCAGTAGGATTCATGTCAGGAAACTTTTATCAAGTTATGCCTTTTACCATTTTGACTTTCTTTTCAATAACAACTAGCTATTTAATTGTCTTACTTCAGTTGAATCGTATAGAATAGCGATTTATATTTGGATAAATTTACTATCTAATTAAATTTAATAATTTAATAAAATTATCCTAGCTTATTAAATATTTTAGTGTGTGCTAAAGTAAAATTCGTCTAAAGCTATTATTCATTCTGATAATTTTTAGGTATTTATACTGGCTATTTTCCTTTTTGCATGTGTTTTGCATGCAAGTGTTTGACTTAATTCATCTTGTATTTATAAATGAATTATAACAATTAAAAAAGAATACATTATGCAAGTGCTAATTATATATCTAAGATGTAACAGCTTAAAGGAAAATACAGGGTTGTACAATTCATTTTGGGTTCACTGGAGCACAGTAATGTAAATAAATGCAAATATATACATGAAAATATTCTGCTGATTAAATTCACTTGAACTAATACATTAAAAATGCATGACAATACTAGAAACTGTAACATTATTGCTTCTGAGTAAGATATGTCATAATAATTCATAATACGCGTCTTGTCAGCCCAAACCATCTTTGTTTTGTGTCTAATTCGTAATACAGTAAAAGTTCCCTAACACTACATAGGTAAGGTAGCTACTTCTGTTGCGTATCAACCTGTTTGTTCGTAACTGTATGTTTGTATAATATTGCGATCAGAATACATTAATGTATTCCAAAATGAATTTTACAATGGTTACACGCGTAACTGATATATAAAATGCAAAGATAATGTTTTTATACTGATATCATTATATTATATTAGTATTACAGATATGAGTGGAGGTAGGGGTATAAATGATAAAGGGCAATTGGTACAAAGACAACCATAAAAATGAAAATCAAAAGATAAAGGTAGTGTTAATAATCTAAGGCGTGTAGGATGTTGTATTTAAACCAGATTCGAGTACATTTTGCTCAATCCAGGGATAAAATTTTTGCACATTTACATAAACGCCAGGTATTGATTCCTGTCCACAGCCTAAACCCCATGATACAATTCCATATTGCGTGTAGGATTGAGAGTTGGGTAATTTGCAGACTAAAGGTGACCCTCCGTCTCCCTATTATGTACAATTAGTTAGGCTATCACATTTATCCTTGTAGTAAATCAATACACATACCTACATTTATTTGCGAATACATTAATAATATCGATAAAATTGATTGTACCTTGCAACTGTCTTTGCCCAATTCGCCTCCAGCACACACAAATGAGTCATGCAGCTGGAACCTGTTGCCTAGACGTGCTCTGGCCAAGGCAGTTTGACAAGTATCCCGGTTTACCACTGGAATTTCCACCCGTTTCATAATTACTTGGTATGCTCCATCTTGCTCTAAAATGTATTTCCCAGAAATGATTGTCTTTTGCGTCATAAATCGTGTCATGTAACTTATAATATGCAGATTTAATTATTATAAAAGTACAATGGAGGTGTTAACCGTAAGAATCCTTGCCCCAGCCAGAAACAAAGCATCTTTGATTTTCAAAGTTGACGTTAAATGGTGTGAGACAGATGGTTGCAACATTGGGAGCGAGATTAACACTATCGTCGAGAAACAATAGTGCGATATCGTTAATCAAATACTTCACAGCACTGAATTCTTCGTGAATCACAACCTTTCGATAGACATACATACATATTATGAGACATTATACAGTAACTGGCCAACCATGTATCTACGTAAATATTAGATACATTTGTAATAAATCATTGCTGACAAAAAGATTTCGACGCAAACCACAACCTACCTTTGTAACTCGTCTGTCTTGAAAAGGCAAGAGTTCTTTATCAGTTTGGGTGTCCCATTCTCCTAAACGCACTCGCAGCTTATTTGCTTCATACCTGAGAGAAAAATTACAGAAAACATTTCCATATGATTTCGGTACAAGTAAATTGAAAATGCAAAAGAGTAACTATAAATCTTTACTTATTGACACAATGAGCCGCAGTGAGAACAACTTTAGGGTGAATAAGACTTCCTCCACAAACATACACATATTTATGTTTTTGGTCTCCAACTCTTGTTATCGCAGCCATCCATGGAAATTCTCCAAACTGAGATTCTCCATCTATATCCCCAACTATTCTAAATCCTACTCCTGAGGGATTTCTAATTCCGCATGTGTTGCTCTTCGAGGGAGTCTCCACCTTGGTCAATTCACTTTTTATTGGTTGCTTTAAATTCTACAATAAATTGTTTAAGAAAATATATTTCTTCAGATAAATAAACGATTTTTATAAATGATAAATAATAAATATTACTATTGATTGAGGCAAAATGAGAATTTAAAAATTAACCTACATTGCAGCAAATATCAAGATAATGATCGCATTCTGATTTAATTTTTCGATCACTTCGGATATCAATTGTATCCACATCAGCCCCTTCGGCACTCGTCTCATCATCTACATCGCACTGGAAAAACTTTACACATGTACAAGATGATTTATTGTTTCGGAACACAGTGTTTTCCTTTCTCAGTAGTATCGCCTCTTCATCTTCAGCTTCGGAAGCTTCAGACAGAGCAAAATCAACAACTGTCTTTATTTCAGGCGGAAGTTCTCCTGTGCTGATGTTCTTCAAAAATTCTCCAAGTAACACTTCATCGTCTTCGTTTACCATTGTTGAAGGCAATTCGTGAGACAAATTAATTTGGAAATAAAGTAATGCTACAGTACACAAAAATACCCTACCGAGCGTCTTCTCTGATTTACCCTGCAATATATAATTCGATTCATTTGCCATTTGTACAGATATGATAGAAAACTATAAAACAATCTAAATCAATGTAAAACCATTAAAAGTGAAACCAATAAAATTGGAGTAAATATTTTGTACCTTACCATTTTAATTTGTCAATTATGAAGATTACGATTGTGACGAAAAGAAAACAACTCGGTCCTTCTTTGTCTAAATGTAAATGAGATGATTTAAAATATTCAGTCAGAAATCATCTTGATCTTGGGAGCTATAGGTAGTAGTACTTACCATACTTGTTTTCGACTCTATTGTTTTGTTGTGACTACTAACATTTAGCAGCTAAGGTATATTGCTCAATGTTGCAGAAATGCATTGTTATTCATATGTCGTGTGGATAACAACTCTGATTGAAGGTTTGCATTTGATTCTCTCAAAGATGATGATACCGGCGGCATCGTGTTTTATTATACCCATACATATACGTATAGGTGGCTGCGTGAATGGAGTCGAGTGTTGTAATGTATCACACAGACGGTTTTGTCTGGGTACAAAGGTTTAGAAGTGGATTGGATATTGGATACAACACTTTTACCTATATTCATTCAAGATGCTTATTCAATTAGGTACGTTGGTACGTGTATCCACGTCATATTATACACAGAATTATAAACAAGTATATAAAATTATGAGGATCAAGGTGCTTGAAGAGCAGTCTTTTATGCATCTTGATGAAGATACAGTTGAAACATACTGACTAATGTTCTTATAACTTATAGAACTACTCGGCATCTTGTATATTTCTTGTGTTATATGCTGAGGTATTGGCAAGCAGCAACTGAAATGGAAAAAAACTACGTTTTCTGGAAAACAATACAGATATAACATGCATGGATGTTATAATAACGTAGTTTGAGTACATGACATTAGAATCCATTGCATTGTAAGAGCTTTGCATATATATTTTATTTCAAGGTAACACCATAATAATATGAGCTATGTAAAATGTAGCATTCATTTACTAGTATTACATTAGAATCCGGCAACATAATCTTCATTACTTCCCACGTTTTCGCAATTTTTCTTACATGCAATTACACAAAAGGTATATAGCTTCAAAAAATAAATTGCAGAACATATAAAAGTTTTTGTAAGCATTTCACTACAGTAAATTATATGCACGTTTGCCATGTATACCTACTGAAAATGTGAGATTTTGTAAATAAGAAATAGAAAAGTTTGCAAACTCATCCTCAGATACTGATGCATGAACCTATAATATACCTGTATTATATAAGAAACAATCAATTCTCCAGACATACACGACATGTGTATGTCTGGAGAATTAAGAACACTTAAGTATGTGTAAATACTTAAATGTGTGAAAAATGAGTGATTTTTTGAGTATAATTGTTCTTTTTGTAATCATCAAGTAAAGGGTGGAACGAGTAGTGCGAAAGACCGACACAAAATGGAACTTGATGTACACAGGTTAAGATATTTTTGCGTGTATCATGTGTACCCTATGGGAAGTGATAATGATATTATTAATTTACAGTGCTGATGGACACAAATGTAGTTTTACTATACAACACAATACCTTTATGATGTAGAATAATTTAATTAAACCTATTTTGCAAAATAATTCACTGACAAACTAACAATACCTGCATTGTGTAACCATCATTATTACATTTGTACACAGAGACTTTCATGTTTTATGGCATACCTACATTGTTTCACTTCTTTCTTGTCCATTTCTATGTTATATAATTGTTCCTCACAATACAAGGAGTTTGTATAATAATTATGTACATATTTGCTTAATACAGCTGTATATGTATTAGGGGACAATCCATTTTAGTGACTCAGATTTTCGAGTTCTTTTTCAAATAGTATAGGAGCAGTTATTAAATTATGTAGGTCATATACATACACAATCAGTCATATACCTATAGTGTATAGTATTCGATTTTTAACTTTCAATATCAACTTTCACAATAATTCCTTTAAGTGGTTGATATGAAAGTTCGAATTTTCCTTTCGACTCTTTATAATTTGATTGATTGTATTAAACCAGCATTTCCAAAACTGCTAATGTAATGACATACATATTAGTTTCGTTTTAAAATGCAGAAAAAGTACAATAAAGGTGTTGTGTTTATATTGGTTTTTCTAATTGTAGTGTTCATAAAACTGTTAATTCCGTATCTTTTTTTGGAAGTTGAGTTTAATACAAATGAAAATATAAAACTGCAGGAAGTGCTTCACGGTCTTTTACAAAATGACTCTAGGATATTAAAATACATTCGTCAGCACCACTTGATTCCTCCCTCTGTGTTACCGTACAATTTGTCAGAACCAAATATCGAAAGTGGTTCCTACCATGGACAACCAGGAATAATCAGGCAGATTTTTAAAAATATGGTACGTGCCAGGGATAAGTTTTATAATTAAAATTGTATGCTTGCCCGAAAGGTGCTTTAAAATACTTTTCATGAAAAATCATGTAAACGACAAACCTATATAGATTCTAATCATTTGACTTACGCTTTAATAGGAAGTACAATGTACCAAGGCTGTATTTAGGGGGCGTAAAGGGGGCAATCCCCCCAAATCGGGAAAAAATAGATTATTTTACCAAAATGGTGCAAAAAACCGCAAAAATTTTTCGCGCTACGTGCGGATGAGAAATTTTAGGTTGATTTTGACTTAAATAGCTCAAATTTTTCGAGCTATGCGCCAAAATTTCGGAACAGACACTATTGTGCATAGGTAGTCATTCTAGCTGTCCCAGAAAAAACTAATTGTGATTAATTTATCCCGTGACAGACTGGTGGATTTTTTATTGAAGCGGGGGCGAACGATGGGGAGTATTTATCAACTACATTATTCCTGGAGAAAGATTTAAAGTGGACTGGATTACTTGCGGAACCTGATCCACGGGAAATTCCATCTCTTTTAAATAAACACCGAAAAGCATGGATTTCAAATGTTTGCATATCTCCTCACGCAATGCCTTCTTCGATAAATTTTTATCACAGAGTGAATTACTCGATTGCCAGTAAACTGTCAAATGCTAAAGAGGATGATGACATCAAATATTATCCTGAGAGTTGGGAAAATTTTAAGGTTCTTTGCTTCCCAATATTTTCAATATTAGCAGCAATGGAAATTACTGTCGTTGATTACTTCAGCTTAGATGTGGAGGGAGTTGAACTTGAAGTGCTAAAACATATTCCATTTGATTCCGTCTTTATTAAGGTACCTTGGTAAATGCGGCCGACATCAATCTGTCTTATAATATGAGATAAATTTATAAACATGGACATGAAAAGCTATTCATGGAGTTTTATTTAAATGAATATTTAATCAAGTTTTAATAATGAATCTCTTTTTCCAGGTATTTTCTGTGGAATACAATCTCATACCTGAAGGAAAAGTAGCCTTAGTGGAGTTTATGGCCTCTAAAAAGTATAATTTTGTAGCAGAGGCATATCATGACTATATATTTGCTCATGAATCTCTTAACTATACAAATGTAACATTAGTCTATGAAAAGAAAATCCATAAGAAGAAAGGTAAAAAATCTAAAAAGTCCAAAAAACTAAAAAGTAAAAAACCCGGAAAAAATGCGACAATTAATCCTTTGTAAATGTATTTGGTGAAATTGACTAACAATAAGTTTCTGTTATCAATAGAATATGTATACATTACAAAGCTACTTTAATTGACAGAGTATTTTTTCTCAAAGAAATGCAATTTTTAAAGTGTTCACAAATAAAGATTTACTTATATGAAAGTGTCTCTTACTTTAAAATGCATGCACCAAACACTTATACCTATTTACTAATGGAGATACTTAAGGTCATAGAGCCTTAAGTATCTGTGCCTCACATATTTGGGACCTTATGGTACTCCTGAAGGAAAAGGAGCTCAAGTTCTGTTCATGATTTCAAAAGATTGTAATTGTGCAACAGAGACATGAAACTATATTTGCTCATGAATCACATAACAATACAAATGTTACTGTAGCTAATAAAAGAAAACAGCTACCGAATTAACATGAAAAGAAAATTGTGTTAAAAAGTGCGTTATGAATTTATTTGATATAGAAGGTACTAGGTAGATAGTTCTGGAAAGTTTCTATTTTCCGTAAATAAATAAAAAGATGATACAAAACAGGATTATAAACACTATTTTTGACATACCAACTTAAACACAAGTTCTAAACAGACTTAACGTGTAAGTACGCAGTTCTTATTACGTAGGCTTAAAATATTATAGTGAGAAATTACCGGATTTCTCGTCCAACTCGATATTATCATCTTCGAGCAAGGAATTGTATTTCTTTCTGCAATATAGTCATTTCGAATTTACTACTAAAGTATTAAAGTCGAGAGCATAAAGTGCATAGATCGTAAGTTTCTTACTTTACAAACTTATCTTCAGCCTCCAGCATCTCCGGAAGTTGTCCAAGCGTTTCTGGAATACCAATGGACACTAAAATCGCCGATATTGTAACACCAACAGTAACCAATAGTAGTAGGGGAATCCAGTTAGTAGTCTATGAAAATATTATACATGATGTAAATACATGTTCATAATTCGAATCACTATCCTCAATATGGACACAATTGAAAAAATAATGATATTTCGGACTTACCAATAAAGATGTTAAGCCTGGGGTCATTACACCTAAAGTGGAAAAAGCAACACCAACTCCGACTCCAGCAGTCCTAGTAATTGTAGGAAAGGTTTCTGCAGTGCATATGAAAAGTACTCCATAGGAAGCAACATTGATAATCTTTCCAATCGAGAAGCAAGCAATAAACAGCCAACTGTAATCTGCAAACAATTGCAACTGCTGAATATGGGCAGTTATATTATAGTTTAAAAAACCACAAATTATTTGTATTTTCATATTTTGCACAAACCATCATAGTTTAGTAAACGTTCACAAAAATACACTAAAGTTAATGCGCCACAGCCCGCAAGCATAGTACAGTACAAAACGCTTTTTCGTCCAAATCTCTCAAGGCTCATCGTCACGAAAATGAAGGCTACAATTTTTGCTATTTCGTAAATATAATCGTAATATCGTCCTAAATAAGCCTGATTCTGATAAAATGAAAACTCTGTCATGCCAATGAAAAACCAACAGAGGAATAGTATCAAGGAGCGAATGGTCAATCGAGGGTGTCGAAAAATTGCCAAAATCCCTTTACGATTATATTTTTCTTCATTGCCAGAATTGTCAGAATTGAGTTCACGATATGCATCTTGAGAAATGGTTACTTGGTTTTCTTTTGCAACATTTTTTAACATCTTAGTTGCCTCAGCCCTTTGCTCTGCTCCTTGAGACAACAACCATCGGATCGATTCAGGAAAATACCTTTAAAAATACGTTAAAATGAACTTCAGTTTCTTGTAAGGGTAAATGGAAGGTACAATGCATAGATTTAAAAATTTACCAATAATTCAGTAGCAATAACCATCCTGGTACAGTCAAAACTATTTGGAACATTTGCCAGTTTGTGATCATGTCATAAACTATATCTGACAGAATTGCTCCTAAGATTATGCTTAATTCCCATATTAACCAGACAAATGGTCTTTTAGACGGTCCAACCAACTCTAAGGCTGCGAATAATACATACAACACAAAGTATAAAGTATAGGTACCCAGGTACAAAATTGTACTCAAAACAGCATTGTTTTTTATCCTCATACATTCTCGTTATAATGATCATCAAACTTACCCACCACCAATCCTATAAGCGGGATCCCATATTGGGTCATTAAAACAATTACTCTCGACATTACGAAAAATGTGAAATTTGAGACGATTGCTGCCAATGTTCCGAAAGTAACTTGTAATACAATACAAATGAGTAGCATGGGGCGTCTACCAAATCTATCAGCAAAATCTCCAAAGAGTATCGGTCCGATTATCCCCAACCGAAAGAGTTTGAAAGACAATTCGTGAAGGTGTGCATGGTCGCAAAGCATACCCAGCTGCCAAACAAAACAAACTTTAGTTTGTAATAATAATATTAATACAATGCACTAGGTTCGTTGGTTGTAGACTAAAGAAAACAGTTAATATCTAACATCTATAGTTGCACTGCTGGAATGAATTGATAAGTCAAAAACGTAATCTCCATTGCAATCAACTTGTTTTGTTGTAGGAATATATGACTCAAAGTAAGATGTATTGGTAAAATCAACATCCAGCCTAAAACATGGAGAATATGAACCCCTTTCTTCATCCCACGGATATATCATGTAAGGATCCATTCCATCCGGAAGTACATAGAAGGTTGCATTCTCGCCTTCGATAGGAAGTCGACATCTTGTATAGACACAAATAAACAATTGTTACACACTCAATCTGAAAAAGTGAGCTGTTGGTACAAAGAATCTACTTAACACCTAAAGCATTAAATGACTATCTGTATCTACCGATCAGAAATGAAAGAAAAAAACACATACATTGTAATTGTAACTGCCTCATTCAGGAAACAATTGTGTTAATGGGTGTCTGATTCTCTGCTTTACCATGCATCTTTAATAAAATGTCTATTCTATTTCTGATTTTGAAATTCTACATTAGGTAAATTAGCTGTCAAGTAAAAGCTTGAATTATGCATGCAAGTATACATGTAAGTAGTATGTATGAAAATTTTGTATGTACTACATGGGTGGTTAGTCTTAAGGTAGTTTTAAACTAAACTATTAAATATAAAAGCTTGAATAATACTACGTTGTATTAAGAAAAACCTTCCTGTTTAATATGGGTTTATTTATTCACCATACGTAAACAGGGTATGTATGAAAGAGTTTAACAGAAGCCATGTCTAAAAAGCTGAGACATAATGCCTGAGAACTAATCAGCATCGACACAATGGAAGTAAAGGAAACCAAATACCTATTATATTAATTCTGATCAAACATAATGTGGGCTTTGTTAGTGTGTTACTTCATTATACCCTAAAGATATTATACTGCACCTTGACAAAATACATTGTATGCGCATACCTATGATTAGTACTGTAACCCCTCCATGTTCCAAGTATAGCCATTCTATGCAAACCGCTGCATATAATGGGTAAACTGATGAGAAGTAAAATCCGTTTCTGATATCTTCCGAAATCTCCGAACTTTCCAAGTAATTTTTCAAAACTGTTTTTAACACAGTACGAATTGTCATCACCACTCATTTCATGAGAAGTGGGTCCAAAATCCATTTTTCAACTGTAAAATCTGTGTAAGAATTTTTGACTGATTCAAGAACGTGGTAATGAATAACACCAGAATAATTGTAAACCATGCACTGTCAAGACAAATGACAAGTCTGAAAAAAGAACCCGAAATATGAAAGTGGTAAAGAGTAGGAATAAAATGAAACAGAATACAGCCTCAAGGTTCATATCATGTTTGTTTACCTTACAAATGACAATATTTTGTAAAAAACACTAGGTACTTTATTGCTGCTTACCTGATTAGTGACTAAAATCAGTAAAAGAAAACAAGTAATTAATTGTTTATCGGCACTATCGATACTATTCCGATTTTAAAGTGAATGATGTATTTCGTGAAGACCAAAATGAGAACCTGTCTGGCAGACGTACTGTTTATTAGTAATCTTCATTTTGGAAACGTACTGACCGAATCAGCAGTTGTATTTATGAAATTGATTTTACTACATAGATATTAAACAAAGAATTGAGTTATTTGGATGACTTGTGCTGATGTAAAGGTTATAATTGAATTATGAAACTCATACTCATTAAATTCATCATTATCATTCACTTGTCAATTATGTTGAGATGTTGCTTACAGTTGCATTGTCGCAATCGTATGCAGTGTGCATTGGTGCCAATATGACTACATAAATGATAAACAAATATAATTTCCTCTTTGTAACAAGACAAGATTATTGCTTAAAAATTTTCCTACAAGTAGTTCAACAAGACCAAAATTATTTTTGTATAGAACTACCTATCTATGTACATATAAATCTTTGCTAACCTATAGATACAATTATTCCTTATTGTGCCCTTAAGTAATTCGCTATTAATATACTTTCATACTGGATGATGTATGTTAGCATTGTGCTCATAGTTTTGTTTTCCGAATTTAAACGAAGTATAGTAAAGGAAAAAAAAGGAATGACAAGAAATAATTTACATGTACTCGTGTGTATAAGACTGTGCCTCCTACACAACAACAAAATGCATATACCAACACAGCGCAACAGTAAGTAGAGCTGTATATTTATGTGAGTCTTGCATAACATAATTCACTTGATTCGATTGCGTCAGTACAGTAATGCCACTAATGCATTTATATACATTGGTTGAATTGCAAGTTTGATTAAAGATGTTCCAAGGTTGGCATATCGGTCGTAGAAATGAATGATTACAAATTGAATATACCTAATAGTAATATTATGTGCATTCATTAGTAAATATATACATTCACTCATTGGTATTCATTACTCATTGCAGTTCCCAATATAGGAAGTCCTAATGCAACGTAGAATTCCATATAGCCACATTCCATTTTAATTCAACTTAACCCGAAGTATCATTACTATTTAATAATAAGATAATAACAGACTATTATGCATTTCTTCTTCATAGTCATCATTCTATAGTGTGAAAAGAACAATAATATCACAGACAAAAGGTATAGTTTCTCTTAGATTCGTTCTGAGATTTGATTTCTAGCGTGATTTACAAAACACTAACAAAATACTATTCTTCTAACTAACAAACTTAATCACTTATCATTGACCAGTCCCATCAACATTAGGTATACTAAGAATAAATTATAAATTCTTGTTTAAACACCTATTCTTTGAGGGTTAATTAACACTAACAGCGTAATATAGATGGACAATATAGATAGTGTGATAATAATGCATAGTGTGATACTATTTCTTATCCATTTAACCCATGAAAGCATAACAATATTAAAAATTTATGCAGAATATCATTTTGTGACGAGTTTATGACTGAGTTTAAATAAAATTTAGTTTCCATTTTTATTACACTTTTATTCTGTATTGTAGCCAATTCAACATCTATTTGCCTACCTAATTTTGTAGGTACCTACTAATTTACAGAATTCTTAATTTGTACAGAGTTGATATGATGGGCAGGATAATAAAAATTACATTCACAGTAATAATGTCGGATCCACTACCACTATCTACAGTGGAGGTGGGTCCACTACCATTATCTACAGGGGAGGTGGATGCACTACCACTATCTACAGTGAAGGTGGATCCAGTACCACTATCTTCCGTGGAGGTTGAAACATACGGTTCTTGCTCAGGCAAATTATTAAGAGCGTCATTAATATCAGCAATGACATAAGAACTAACTGCCCATAACGCTAAGCACAAATCAAGATGATCTGAGTTAAGGAGGGTCATAGTGTC
>JAQFYB010003912.1:0-17841 GCA_034694085.1 Pogonognathellus longicornis | reverse complement strand
AAATCAAACTTCGCGCCCTTTCAATTTTGTATCTATACGCTTCGTAAGTTTGAAACGCAAGCATGAATTGGGCCATTCTTTACATGAATCATCAGATCCAATTTTGAGAATAGAAGAAAGGAAAAGTAGCGAAATATTTAAAAATAATAATTGCTTTTATTCAGTAGAGAGGAATTCAAAGCACGAACGAACGAGTATAGCAAAATTTAATCAAATCAGGGTGTTTCTTACGGAGTATGTTGAGATTTTATTAGATTCCTATACATTGGAGAGCACCAATAATTGCGTTCCGATGGATGATGATTATGTTATTCCAGCAGGAAATAAAAACGGCAGTTCTAAGCCTACGCTTTTATGATGCATAGTAATGAAAAAGAAAATTTGTTTTGGGCTTAGGTGTGCCTTAAACTGCAACTATATTACAAATCTGTCAATTTAAATTCACGAGTTTTTTCCTTGTAAACATTTTAGTCGACATTTCCCCTTTCTGTATGACACACCGACACAAGTGAATGATGTTCTACTGATAACAGTGATTACAAAGCATATGTCATGTCATATGCATTATACAGCAGGTACAAACCTATCAATCTGGTATTTATCAGTGCAGTCAGCGTATTATTACTATGTAGTATAAAACAGCGCATAGGTACACAAATTTATGTATTAGTAATGTTTTACATGGTAGAACCAATGTTAAAACTTCATTATGTTTGAGCACCCTGGCTTTGTGTTTCCATCACATTACATTAGAAATTCAGAGTAGGTAACTCCCCTTGATATTTTATTAATGATATACTAGTTACATAGCCTGGTTTTCCAGTCTCAAAATCCTACGGCTCAACATTTTTTTACCAAGTTTACCAAATGATCCACTGCACAGCATATTTGCATATTAGAGTCTCGCAATCTTTTTGCCATAAATAGAAGTTCACTCATAACAACTAGATCTATGAAGTCACGAATTTTCTGCTCAATCTCTTAAACGTGACAAAATTACAAGATAGTAGGAAAGAACAAGAACAAAACCAGATCTTTAAGTAGTAAGACAAGGTTTTGGCTGTGTACTGCACATACTACGTATAAAATATTCAGTGTAAAGCTCAATACACGCTGATACTCTCTGTATAGACATTGAAGTGACGAAATTTAACAGGCAAGTAGTAAAATAAAAGATTAAAGTCTTTGCAATTCTTAAGTACTTGCTGCAGCCACAATTCAAGGATGATTTACATAGTATAAAATATGCATATGAAATACAAGTATACTAGTGTACAATATATTACGGATCTGATGAAATCGTGATTTAAGTACTCTTGTTAAATAGTACATTCACCAATTCAACCTTAGATATGCATTAAGGATATTGGACAAAAAGATTACTTTTGTTTGTCATTTATTATTGATACTAATGAATTCCCTGTCCTTTCAAAACTGCATGTGTATCCCTATGCAATATTTTACTGTGTGCTTATTGTATTACTACTAGGTACACCCACGTAAGAATGAATGTATCATCTTTGCAAAAAATAAATACAATGTACTGAACAGTGTGATTTATTAATAAACTTAAATCATTCGAATTCTTAACAATGGTAATAATAGCGTTATAAGTCTTTACACAAATAAATCCTTATCATCTTCTACTTCCCAGTTTGCACTACTCCATAGTAGTAACAATACGAATGAATGAGATGTCTACTGAAACACACACAAGTCGTGTTGCAACAAAAGTTTTGCTTGCTCAATAAACTTCAACCGCTAATTCTAATTGAGTTGTGTTGTGTCAAGGGCAAAGTCATCTGTTTATAAACGATGTTAAATCCACAATGTTCTCAAGTATCAAAACTACAGCATAAAAATTAGTAAAATATTTCACACGTTGAGTAACTTTTATTTAGCTAGCAAACAAAGAACTTGCCCAAGTATTAAAAGTTGTTACCACAAAAGCTAAAGCTTTATTGTTACAAAAGCAAATGGGAGAGACAAAACTTGCAAAGGGTGGTATGTAATACTAGTGATTAGTATATGCTAATAAAATAAACCTAGGAAATATGCAAATGCATTTAGGAGAAACATTAGCGTCTACACTACACTGACTACACACAAATATTCTGCAAAATGGTTCTTATAAAATATAGTCATTCTACATTGATGACTAAGGACTAAGGACCCTAAAATTTAACATTATTCAGCATTACTACACCAAAATTTAGCGTTTCCCCTCAAACAACTGAGAAAAACACTCGGGAAACTTTAGATTTCAATTATGCATGCAAGGGAAGAACGGTGGAGGTAAACCAAATAAATTCTCACATCAAGAAAAGTGTCATGCAGTTTTTTCATAGCGTTTAGATTCTATGGCTTGCTTTTTCAGTATACGTACAAAATTGCTATGTCATTTGTGTAAAATCCGTGAATGATGCATGCTAGTGCCAGTGTGAACATCAGAATTTATGTTTGCACATGGCAAAAGTCAAACAAGCATTCTGCCTGTGATCAGTGAAGCTGCGAAAAGCATTCATGGAATATTAAAACACTAAACTGTGAATTCCAACAGAGGGGTAAGTGTTTTATTTGACGTTGTCCGTATAGCTCTAGTAAAATCTAGCAGAACCTAGAAAAACAACGGAGAATTTGAATACATTACAAATCAAGAGCTACAATCTCCTACTACAGATACTACACATTACACACACAGCATGATACGCTATAGTTATTATCACACACAACTCTCTGAAGATAAATTGCTACCAGCTCTAAGTTAGACAATGAAGTATGAGATGATAAAGTAGTGTATTGACGCCAGCACTTTCATACAACCCTTATTATTACACTGGTGCAGATACACACTCAGACACACTAGATATTTCCATCACACTCTACAACTTATAAAATTATATGGAGGTCACTTCAATTGAGGAAGTCTCAATCACTTCCTAATTTTCTCTGGCCTGTAGTTTGCTGCTAGCTTTCGACTAATGGCAAGCTTATGTCAAAATGTATATACACTGTTCGTTATTTGCACAGACAAAGCACCCGAAGCAGCCATACATACATGGAACTACAGTTAGCAACACATAATTTCTTTCAAAATCATTTTGCATTTACATTCATAAATTTATTCATATTACACTATGTTGCTTTTATAATGAATATAGGCAGTATACAATATTACAATTAATGTGACAAGAATCTTTCCATTGTAATAATTGAGCTACCATGCTTCAAACACCTTAAGAACCAGTAATGGTTCTTCTGTAGTTGCTGTACACAAATAAAACTGCAATGTCACTCTTGGCCATAAAATGTAAGTCAACCAATGCTCAAAGTTAAAAAAATTACTGCAAAAACAGAACTGCAATCATGAAGTAACAATGCAATAACTAATTTAGCAGTTTCCTATATCTGTAATGTGTATAGTAACTGTTTTACCATGTGCATATTTTTATCTGAAGGCTTCTTATGTACATTTGCTATAATATACAGATACTTATACAGAGATACATGTGAATCAGACACCATTAATAACGTAAAAAGAAATACTACATGCATACACTTAAGCATGATGAAAGTATATGCTTAAATAAATATGTGCACATGTTATGGAATTCGCCTGCATTATGAGAAACAGCAAGACACCTTGTAGTACTGTGATTGGATCACACGCATTCAAAAAGTCAAGACAAACATTAACGTGACTGCATTGAATTGCAGGTGTGAGTGTTGCCTTTAAATGCATCATTACCTACACATGTTCTACAAACTGCATATTTATAACATAGCATGTACATAGAGCATTTTCTGGATATGGTATGTGTATGTATTTGATAAGGAAATTATCATTAGGAGGCTAGAGTAGGTATGCAAATATAAACAACAATTTTTTCTGCGTTTATTGCAGCAAGCACAGTTGTAGAAATGAGAGTGTATCTGTGTATTTACCCGGTTATTGCAACCATATGAATATCATGTTTGTTTACCGTATGTGAAAAAATGTACTGCTGCTTTTTCTGTGTATATTTATTCCCAGCATCACGCCCTTTGTTACATAGTAAAGGAGCATTGAGTTAAGTTTGACTGTTAAAGAAGTTATATTCTCCCTGGGTGTGTGGAATTCCATCAGAAATGTGTCTGACACACTGAAATATCATGAATGACTGTGAGCGAAGGTTGCTGTGTGGCTTTTAATAGAATGGAAATAGCTGTTCTAATAAAGGCATAAAAGATTTCCCATTAAAACCGGTGAATGGAGAACTTGAGGTTCAAACAAAAGATATGTTGAGTTAGTAGTTTTACTATGCCAGTAGTTGGTTTGATTCCAACAAATTAAGTTACATTCGTACTTTTTGCTGCAAAGGAATATTCCCATAACTGTAAGTGTATTGACAGCACAAGAAACGAGTATAACTTACAACTGACAGTAGTATGACTTCTGTCAGCCTTTGAAACACGAAAAAGCAAATATACTTAGGTGATCCATCCTTCTTCATATTTACTTTGAAACAGTGATGTAACTTAATACAAACAGCTTTGTGTATAACTGCCGTGTCTATTAATAGCAGAGCCGAGATAAACATTCCATCCAGTCCAAACTGTGCAATATCACACACAGCAAGATTTTACACCTTCAAAGGTAAAAGGTCTTCGTACAAAGATGTAATATACCATAATATACAGATACCTATTGTATATTCTACCCAAATCTCTGACAAGTTATCACTCTATTGGTGCTTTTAAGTTCAACACAAGAATATTTGTTGTATATAAATATACAGTCTGTATATGCAAAGCCTTTTAGCATGTAAGAAAGACGCAAAATAATTTTGACTGAAGTTTGTCTACATGAGATTGAGAATCATCAGTCAAAGTTTGTGATGGGAGCAGAATGAACGTTAGAGAGCATCAGTATAATAAATTCAAAATGCAACCCCATGCTAATATCAAAACACTACGAACGAAGGGTTACACAATGCTGACAGTAGCAAGCGAAATAGAGAATCAATCAAAAATCACGGGAAGCGTTAATGTACGAAATGCTTAAACTAAAGGCGTGTCTGTCATTTCTCAACTCGTGTTATGATTGTTATACGACCTATCTGTATCTTATACACAATCTACAACTTTAAACCAATGCAATTATTCATTCAAGTTTAGGTAGTCTCACAATGTTTCAAATCCACCACCACCCGAGACTTTTGGATGTACCTTTTAGCATGTACGTGAATAGAATCTGAATCATGATCCTAAAGAATATGCATATAATTTCATAGGTAGTGGAACAATGATATTTAATACTTTGATTTGAATGATTAGTTGTCAGGGACAGTTACTCTGCAGCTCTCAACACTCTATTCGTAGCAATTACTCAATGTAAATCGCAGTAATATAGATGTCATTGATTTGTTACCAAAAGGGAGTCGGCTCCAAGTACGCAATACTACATAATATAGCAAGTTAAAACATCCTTATACAGATAATATACAGTTTTATTAATACAAACCAACATAATACAAACCGACATGTCTTACATAACATTTGCCATTTGTGTTACTAATTCTTCGATTGTCAAGATTTTCCATCACCTTAAAAGCTTGTCGGCAGCCGACGGACTAAAATAGATTGATAAATCGATTAACTCTTGTGTATACAGAATAATACAGCAAGAGAAATAATCACTAATTACATTTCAGCGGGCAGTATATACTTTGTAGTTACTCTCCACAGGATTCACCTGTAAATGCTAATGCGCAGAAAGAAACCCATGCCAATTTCATTACGTATTAAAATGTAACAGATAGCTTGACATGACCAGTGGCCTATAAAACTGTTTAATATTTACACTGGTGGTATGTATGTAAACACATTTCATTGATTACTAGCTGGTGGGAGCAATTATTTCAGGCATTCATTAGGATAATACACTGACCTATTCGCTATTGCATTGAGCTAACTTCCGCCAATGCTCAACGTACTAAATTCTCCATACATTAGGTAGGTATTAAGTAGGTATACGGAATAGGTACAAATTCTAACATTATCCATAGCTGTACAAACATTAATGTAAATGCATACATAAAACTAAATTAAATCTGTTATGCTTATATTACAGCGTCAAAATACATAGCTGTGTAAATAAATCCTATGGCTATCCATCACTTGTCAAATAAAGGTCTAAAATTGTAATCTGCAGTGATGTAGGTAATTAAATGCGTGAAATTGATAATTTGACTAAAACCTTTCAACACAAATGAAAATGCATCTACTATAATTGTATAGGAAGTGTCTAATAATAATAGAGGTCCACATGTTCAGCGCTAAATGAATTCGCTTATTCACTGCTATTTACCAACGAACAACAGCATGGCAATCAGCAGAGCGCGACTTTGTTTATGCGTGTATTCATTTACTACTACATCTACAAGCTACTATGATTACTTACTATGCTACTACGACAAGAACCGTTAAAAACACAATGCAAACTGAATGCAAGTTGGTATAGAACCATCAGTGCAAGACATAAAAACTTTAAAAGCTTGCATTTTCTTTAAAGCAAACTTCTGCTGGTGAATGTAATGTAAGAATTATGAACAGCTGCAATAAAAACGTTACAATGTATGTCTTTTGGTTTAGATGTCATGTATGCGAATTATCTCTAAAATATCTGTACAACTCATATTAGTGTTGCTGTTATCACGCAAAGAGTGCTGTAATCTTGCGTGCTGTATTTTTGTATGTGTATGAATGTTTGCAATTATCATTATGTATAAAATTAGTAGGTATACCTAATATGTGTACTACGTGTAAGTATGGTACACTAATAATTTCACCCGTGTGTAGCCAAGCTAATCTACTATTAATTGAACAAAGTATTTTCGCATTTTATCTACAAAATGCTTACTGTAGTACAATAGATCGTTATAAATAGGTAAGTTATTGTTTGAAAGACATAATAATGCTTTACATTACAATTTGTAACTAACACACTTTAAAGCAAACGCATAGACATTTACATACAGATTCCAATTACAGAATTAAAAGCATTTTTGTTCTGTGCCGATAAGTGCACTAAGTAGGTATACATAAATACATACACCCTCGACTATCAAAATTATTTCATTTTTTTCCACTTGTTAGTATAAAATGTTACCAGGTTGAACAGGTATATCGTTAGTTTTAATAATACCTAAAGGTATAGCTACAACGTGGGTATATCTAGACTAATTCTTAGGTACTGTACTATACGCTTTGTGAATAAAAAGTTACGAAATGGAAAAGGTAAGGTTTAGAAAGATATTAACTAGTGTGCTGCTACAATGGTTGACTTTGGAAAAGCCTTGGTTTTAATATTCAACTAAATCACTATCAACTTTAAGGATGACCGTGATCCCATGAACCGCAATTTGATTGCTCTGTTGTTGGTACGAATCGAAATGAAAATCAAGTCAAAATCGTAATGCATAACTCTAACAACCATATTGCATGCACAGTGTTATCTGTGCTGTAAATGATGTTTGCAGCTAAAGTATAGGTTCTCTATGAGTACTTAGTAAGTCATGAACATACAGTAAAATAAATCATGAGAATCAATGGTAATGTTCGTATTTCCATTGGTATTGTTGTGTTATACATTATAAAATGTAAAATACTTAGCTAAGTATAATAACGCAGAGGCACAGGTAGTAATAACTTTTATAGCCAATGCGTGTAATGGTGATAATAATAATAATTTATGCACTTATGATTATTATTGTTTTCTTTTGATAGAATACAGGTGTAATTATAAGATAGCATTGTTGTTGACGCAGGTTGTACATGTGGGAAGTGTGTGTGTGTCTATTAGTAAGGAGAGAGATACGATAGTATGAATGCCAAACCATTAGTGAATTATTAACGAGATGTAATTACATATTCCAATCTCATATTGTTAATTTCCCCCTTTTACTGAAAAAAGAGAAATTTTTCTTAGATTATTATTTGTCAGTTTGATGAACATTCTCTTTTGTAAACAACGACAAAACGTCGGCAGATGCAAACCTAAATAAGTGAATGTGGATAATTTCGTAGGCACAAATTCGTTTCCTCCATTAAATTCATTCAGAGAGTACCGAAATACTATTATATCACTGTGTGTATTCGTATTGGCACGTACATTTGTCAGTTAGGTACTCGAATGTATAGTGTACGTGCTTGAGCAAAAATTCGTACAGCAGACACTATTTGTACGTGACAAAGATTAGTGAATGCATTAGTTGTGTAATGCAAAGAAGAGTTCATATTTGACTAAGGAAAAGGAAATGCACATGGAATGCATTGGACATGATGTAGCGAGGATAATTTGCTTGTTGTGTAGTAATATATGCGAGTACTACCTGTGAAGTGTGAATCTAATATCATAAATGCCGTCTCACGATAAGAATTAAGAAAGGAAAAGTTTAGCAAATGCATACTAATATCTTTTTGTCGACCTGTGTTATGTTTTGTCTAATTATACATTTGCTAATTGCACCTGTACAAATAAATTATGCTGCAAAGTGGAAAAATGAAATTTAATATTTGTCTGCATTATGTTTTCTTTCAAATTATTTAGCAATTCCTTCGTTATTCCTATTAGTATCTAACCAAATGCGTTTACCATAATAGAATAAAATGACAGCAAAATCTATAAGCACCAAGCAAGCGGATTACTTATTTCTCTTCAAAAGGGAAATCTATAAGAACAAAAGATTTTTGAAGGAACATTTATTCATTTATCCTTTTCAACAGGCTTCAAAAATATCTGTAAATTGTCAATAGATTCAATAGGTGTAATCGATTTCTAAAAAATGAGATGTCATCCTAGCTTGAAACTACTTTTTCACAAACATTTTATAATACAGTGTAAAAAGTTGGGTAAATTGATTCATATAGAGTATTGTACAGAAGAGTGTAAAAGTGTTGGTATACAAAGATGTACGTTCTCAAGCATGAAGATAAACGGGCGTTGAATGAGAGAAGCTTGCAATTACAATCCTAATGTGTAGGATGATAACTCTTTTGTTTGAAACGTGAAACTTTCATTTAAAAGTGACATTTAAATGCTTTTGCATACGATGTAAACATTGCAAAACTCCTGTCGAGTTATAGTATATCCCCACTTAGCTCTAGTAAATAGCAGGGATTATTTTTGTGTACTACACGCTCTGAATTAAACTAAAATTGTGAAGCAACATACATACATTCATATATAACATATAGGCAAGAAGACACTAAGCCTTTGAGGAATAATTATTTGACTGTTCGATTCACTCAAGTGTATTATTTCAAGCTGAGCAACACAAAGCAGTAATTACAAAGGATGACATCTTTGAATCTAGAACACTTAACTTTCCAGTGTGTCAAACAAAGCAAGGTAAATAGTTCTTCTCTTAAGATGTATTTGCACCTTGTTTAACATGCTAACTTGTTTTTCACTTATAAGTAGTCGGTTAGTACATACAATACGAGTTCTCGTGTGTTTGCCAATAATGTTTGCTTACCTACATAGTTTTGCATCTGATTTTTAAGAACTAGACAGACAGTCAAACACTCGTCATAATCTCTCTAATAAATGCAGTTCCTTACTCTACTGGGAGCATATCTTAAGAACGAATTATACTAAAGTGTCTAGTCTGCTTTTCCTTTTGTGTACACTGCCAAGTGCAATGCAAGAAAGCAGTACTTATCTGTGTCGACGAATCAATTTCTAATAGTTTTATTACAATGGTCATTAGACAAAGGCAATTTGTATTGTCTATATCTCAGTGGATACAACCTGTGGTCGTCAGTATGCAAATACAAATTATGTAGATAATCTGCCCATAAAAATAAAACTATTCAGTGCTGCACTTTTTTTAAAAGAAACTAAGTAAGTAAGTGAGACAAGGGTGTGCGATTAATTTTTAGTTTGACCTACTGTTCGCATATGAATGCCACAGCTAGTAATGTGCTCAGAAAAATTACACCCGTTTAAAAATCTGTTAAATACACATGCAAAAATACATACCAGAAATCATTAGCCCCATTGAAATTTTTCCTCAATATTTTTATTTTTACATCCTAGATATTGCAATAGATAACTCTGAGATTTTTATAGCTATATTTATCTGTAGTCAACAAAAAGTATCACCGTCACAAACAAAGCATCCAAATATTTTAAATCTGCAAGTTGCACTGGAAAATTAAATGTACGACTACAGGGATGAATGGTGATTATTATAGCAGAAGAATTATTGTTATTCTATAATCATTTTAGATATAAAGGGAAAATCTTCCTCTGTTTAGTCTTTTCGACAAATCGACCCCAAATTTTGTTAATAGACTCAAAATAACGTAGGCTTCAAGGATGATTGGAAAAGAAGTTACCAGGCCGTTTGACTTCCAGAGATCACCAAAGGTTAACTGTGATTGGGGCACCTTTTCAATTTTGCTCTGGAGGTAAAACGGCCCGATAACTTGAAACCCTACTCAAAGTTGATCAGCACTCTTTCATTAGTCCTTGTGCAGAAATCGAACGAAAAGGTGTACAAATTACAGCTAAGATTTGGTGACCTCTGGACTGGAGGTCCAACGGCCCCGTAACATTTTGTCAACCCTACTCATCCTTGTAGCCCACATTATTTTGAGTCTATATCCAAAATTTAGGGTCAATCGGAAGAAGTGCCAACCGTTGTAAGCGTCATTGAATTTATGAGACCAATCTAGCAAGGTTATAAGTATTGAATGCCCCTTGTATAGTTAAACTGTAATTTCTCAATTTCTCAGTATTCTATGGGCTCTCAGTATTCTATGGGCTCTCAGTATTCTATAGGCTTTGTCAGTCTATACATTGTATTTTTACACTTTGCACATAAATTTTGTCAAATTCAGTTTGAGCATGAATCAAATGTCAATATGTAAGTTAAGTTCCTTCCAACATCCAAGACTTATACCAAGACTATCAAAAGTACAAACTACCATACGTATGTAGCTATCCCTAAAACAAAAGACAAAATTGAAACTACACAGGAGAGCACTCTAATTTAGTCTTGATTAAAAATGTTATTGTGTAGAAAATATTTCCTCTGTTATGCAACATATATGCAAGTAAACTCATTAACATTTAACGAGAGTCAATGCATGATAATTAACGTAACTGCCTACATCCTTCTTGCCTAGTATAACATTTCCCATGAAAACAAAGGGCAGTGTTACTATAAACACTGGTTACATTACTCTCTCATTACTGCTACTATCTCTACTGCTATTTACTAGCACTCTTCATTGTCTGCCTTAAGTTATGTAGTACAAACTAATATTGCAATATTAAATCCTTGTGTCAAGTGTAAAACTACTTGTAAAGTAGGCAATTCAATCGCCTCAAAGTACACTTAACAAAGTGTGCATATCATAATCGCAAGTTGATTGCATTGTCTCCCTAGTATTTACAGCTGTTGAAACATTTTGTGTTAATTGAGTTCATCAATAACGTAAGCATTTTATTCTAAAGTTTTGTCTTTGTCTCATAAATTCTTTCAGACTTACGTTATACATAGATACATACAGCTATAGTATAAGAGTTAGGTAACTCTGATTTGAAAATAATATTATTACTGCACTGCCACCATAATAGATTGATAGTCACACTTTCATCCATGTACTATGACATTAGTCACTATATAAAAAAATAATAATTATAATTTAGCAATTCTCCTAGGTGGTCATTACATCGTGAGAGACAGAACTTCAAACCCCATGCATTAAGTAAATTAGAAACTAACTGAAAGAAATTGTCAACCTGCATCCGTTGTTTTTCATGTGACACTACTACCAGTACCAGTATCAATATTATAAATGTAAATCTATCAGCCAATACGCTATCTATTTTTGAAATTCTTATGTCATAGTATTAGAATCTGTATTCACTCACATTAGCTAAGCATGTCGATACACAAAGATGCATATCATTTCAAACAGCTGTCTGTTAGTTTGCCTGTATTCTCTTTGTTTTTGTCGCTTGTACAGCGCAGCCACAATCTAGTGTAGCTAAACCGCAAAGAGCATAACCATAATGTAAGACTAATTCGTACTTGTCTCAAAATCTGTTAATATTAGTAGCCGATTCAATGAGCACAGACTTCTCTCTCACTCTCAGCACTTTTTATGTGTATTTGCACGTTTATTTACTGGCTGCAATAGTAATTACTACACGATTTGAGTGAGAGTCGCACTCTACCACAGAGTTTAAATCCTGTAATTTGTACTTAATGAGAAGTGCGGATATTGCTTTCCTCGCTCGCTTTGCATGCTAGTGTGCCATAACTTTTCAACTTGATGTGATGTTGTTTTCTGTTATGACTATGACTTGTTATTATTATGATACGCTTATGTGTTTTGGAACTAAAGTGGCGTAATGAAATACGTGGGGTAAAGCTTTCTGGTTTGGTTTGCTATGAATTATTATTGCTTTGCTATTGGTACGCTCATTCATAATGCAAAGCTACATTTTACTATAATGTGTTTGTATATACCTACTTAACTTATATAATACGTAAATCAGTTTCGATCATGAATCATGGGGCACAAATAATTACTATTGTGTAGTACTACCTACTGAATCGCATTATATATAACATTTCCTTACACATTAAAATAAAAATCTGTTGAATATGAAAAAATTGTAACAAAATAATATTATTTTTTCTTTACTAAGATTATTGCCCAACAATAAAAACATCACTACAAATAATTAATGCATTCAAAGTTTCTTAACAGATTAGAAGCATTTAAAGACTAATTCTATAATACTTTTCAATAAAAGAATGTTAACATTTAAAAAAAAATCACAAGACAAGATTAAGTTCCGACTTACTTCTCAGGAAGATCCTCCTCATTCGGAGAGTCCTCGGCTAATTCAGTCTCATCACTCATTTTGATTTCGTTTTCCACTCACAGCGACTTGACAGGTAGTTTAAAATCTCAATCGAAACACTAGTGCAAGTAATACGAATATATGGGTACTCTATATGATGTATAGTGTAGTACAATGTCGTGACAGCACTTATTACACGACTACGGATTTTGTAATGATGTCTCTTGGAAAATATACTCACACAATTTGGTGTAGACAAATCCAATTAGCTACTAATAATGTAACCACTTGAGAAATGAAGCTTGGACTGGTGCTGTTTGGAATGAGTCTCAGATGGAAGTCTGTTCACAACACACCACCAGATACAAAAGTAGTAAATGAGATTTTGAGTTTGTTGCTCAACGGCTTGGCTGGCTGACTGGAGCACAAGAGTGAAGTGAGGTTGAGCAGCTCACTTGAGTTAAAGTTGGTTAGCTAAGTTTGTTATGTATATATCTCTCTCTATTTGACTTGATTCAGTTCAGTTCAGAATAGCATTAGATTAGAGTAGTAGTAGTAACTAGTAAGTAGGAATGTGGATGTAGTAAGTAAGTAGTAGCAGTAAGTAGCATTCTAATTGAAGACTGTGCTATAGAGCTTTATCTACCAATTCCATAAGGAGCAAATAAAGTATTGCTTTATACGTATTGTGTGCTAGTAGATAAATAAAGCTTAAAGGAAAGGAAAGGTACTCGGTCTGATTAGAACTTTGTTTGACAAGGTAAGGTTACTGGTTTAGTTAGTGCATGTAGCCCTGCTACTGTTCAACCAACTCCTCGCACACTTCAATAGCAGTAGCTTGCAGCTATTTATTCGCAGAGAACAAAGTAAAATAATAAGACTGCAACAGATAGTACAATAATGCCAACTTGTCTGAGGTATTTTTCTATTTGTTGTGTATTTTTTCCAAGGGACGAGAGACAAACCTTCTCAAGAGGCTTGGAAACTAAAGATCGAGGTCACAATTGAGAGCGAATGAATTGCTACACTTTTTACAATAGCAACTTTACAATACCTAAGTACATAGAAAAAACAAAAGAGCTGCTCGTCTGTCGTGTGTATTGTATTTCCTCAAAATGCCGTTTCCATTCCATCAAGACACTCACTCAAGTCTTCTTGCACAACAAGGCAAAAAGCACATCAAACCTACTAATACATATATACCTACAGCTATTTCTAGTAATAATAATAATCGTGCCTACACATATACACACTATTTTATAATAGCTTTTATACAGCCTTTATCCATCTGAAGACTCACACGGAAAACTACAAATAAAACATGAAACACTTCATGTTGTTCTATGCACAGATGCTCTCAAATCGAATTCTATACGGAACACATGTACGCATAGTGTTGTAAGTAATGCAATTATTTGATATTTTACTTCTCTGAGACAAAATCGAATTTTCTGCCAGTAAAATCCTGTCACTTTGGGTTTACTACGACTTACCACCCCGCAATTCCTTCCTGATGTAAAACATGGAACAGGATATTGTAGTTTTTAACGTAGTTACCTATACGAAACTACAATGGCCTGTTTCATGCCTATAAAATAAAGTCAGAGATGAGAGTAAACTACAATTCAAGGTATGAGACACACAGACGCAAGTCCTGTACTGAGTCCCTTTATGTATACTGCAATGTACTTAGTTGGTACACAGGAGTTCTCTTTGCAATTTAATTTACAATTGAGTAAGTGACTATAATTCTAGGGCTGTGGGAATTCGTTAGACAGACTGAAGTGACTGAACCGAAGCAACGGAACTAGAAAGACACACATTGGTAGCTACTACATGCTACTGTAACTATTTGTACTGCTATGTAATGTACAATGCACCATAAGTAGCTCCTACTTATTACTGCTACAGTTACTTGCTTACTTACTTAACTTACTTACTACTAGTACAACTGCCGGGTGAAATGTGTTTCTTAGGAGTGTTGTACTACGTCGTTTCTTTCTCTGACTGGAGTCGGAAGACTTGAGTAGCACCACGGCGGAAATGCGTACACACTCAATTCATAAGGAGTGAATTTTTCCCTTATCTATCTATCTAATTCTGAACTGAAGTGAAGCGAGTGTTAGTGGTTTGCTTCTCCTACGTACTGTGTACTCGAGCTATGGCTTGATAAGTGGCACGGGTGTTTTAGGAGAGTTCTGTCTTATGGCTTGCCTTAAGTTCGTTAGTTTACTGCCGAGCTCCTGTAATGCAACTGCTCTCTCGTCTCTTCATTCTCTGGAAATTGACTCAAAAGCCTTTTCCCATCCTTTTTCATTTTAGTTCGTTTCATTTGCTTCGTTTACCATTGTAAGCACTCTTATTGCTCTTTCATACTAGAACCCAAGCCACTATTAGAGCAAATGTTATATGCAGTTACGTACACACACTCAAAGAACAAGGAAAGTGCCTTTAGGAGCCATACAATGCAATATGCAGCACACACTCACACATTTCTGTCCATTTCCCCCTCTTTTCCTCTAATGCCTGCCTGCCTTATTCGTCGTTTGCCTTGCCTTCTGCCTGTGCGCCACCTAAATATGGACTATAAACCTATACAAAGTACACACACACACATACACAAATAATTCTGCCATACATTCGGGATAGTTGATACACAAAGCACATGCTTCATATATACACATATGTACATACTACACATTAATACCAAGTTGTAGTAGTAAACCAATCTTGTCTGTGGTATGGTGTAGTGTGGACTGTGGACTTCTGTATATTTTCACTTTTCCCACTTACAAACAGAATGAATGTGTATATTTATGTACGTGTGTGCTGTTGTAGTAGTATGTAGGTAAGGTAGTAGGTAGTGTGTATATAGGTACTTAAGTTGCAGAGTTGTAGCCTGTCTTATTATTATTGCTGAACACTAGTAGTAGTACATATAATGTACTAGTAATATTAGTGGTGGCTGGAAAAGGAGAAAAAGAGCGTCCATACAAATACAACGAGGACCGGATGGAAAATTTTATTGCGTGAGAGTTACGGTTAATACTTCTAATTGCTAAATGCTTCGAGTTGCTAAGACTGCGTGGCTCAATCAGCCTCAGCTTCGCTCTAGAAACAGACACAATTCTTCCTATTATGGCTACTATTGTGTTCTTGTCAAAATGTATCGTTCTGTTCCTATGAGAAGATGCGTAAAGTAAATGAGAATACGTAGACCATAAAATTCTTCATTTTCCTTTTTCAAGAGTTTCCCTGTTCATCTTATTCATACAACAACTCCCTGACTCATTTCACGAATTATGTAGCTCAACTATCAGCAATGACTATATCTCATGTTATGGAATTAACGCGAAAATGTATATAACAAGGTAGTAGGTATAAATATCGCATACAATACAGATACTATTTAAGAATTCTTTTCTCAACAACCTAATTTACCTAAACGCTATTCTCTTTGATGAGTCTAAGCCATGATGTCGCATGTAGATATAAAATAGCATCTTCACTAACTCCCTAAAGCTGATTTTATACATGACAGGAAATTTGCAACTCCGTGTGTAATCTACTATTTAAGTCGGTGTACTTATAATAATATACTTACCTATTATTTGAATACACCATTGCGCCAATTCACAATACAATCATAAAAAATTAACCATTCAGAAGAATGCCTAGACCACCTGATTAGCTATTGGATATAAATATAACTTCATGGAGATAATATATTGCACAGGTACTGTACAGTCCAAATAATACTATTCCCACTACATTACATATCATATCACCACATACCAAGATACAAAATGCTATGTAGGTAGTACATAGTACAATAAATAATCTAAAACACCCAAAAGTAGTCTTTGGAATTTGCTGTAGTGTAAAAAATTGAAAAACGCTTTAGCGTAAAATGAGACTAATTTAAGATTTCCAATAGCAAGGCATATCGTGAAGAATTCTGTGCGTTCTTGAGTCAATCATGTCATTTGAGAGCAAGAGTCATCCAAGGGTGCAATAGTTTCTCTATTCTGGTAATAACATTACTTCGCCTAATACATAGAGATATACAGTGAGAATAATTCCAGCTCGTGCCTTCAATTTCGTTTTATGACTACATAGAGTAGTCTTACGTAGATCTGTCACTAAAGTGCACACCACTAGTTTATGTAGTAGTAGTATAGTTGGAGATGTATAAGAACCCCTCTAATGTTCTATAGTACCTCCTTTAGCCACAAAACACACAGTGTTCACCATAAATGAAAGGTTATTCTTTCGTGTCATGTACTTTGACTTATAGAAAAGGAGAAGTCGTCGTGCGTTTAATGCCGTAATATAATGTTGAGTCCGCCAAAGCTGAACGCAGTTCCGTTCTCACAGAAACTCCCTACAGCCATATCCTTTGATACTCGTATCGGATGCTAATTTAAGCTCCATCTCCAATATCACCATCACATAAAACCTATATACACATTTGACTTATGTGTGTATACAGTATAGACTTTTAAGTCATGTTGGTGCATAAAACCTTAATGCTACTATATTGCACCACTTAATCCTGTGTGCTACTACTACTTACTATTACTCATATGTTGCACAAAGTGTAATTCAAACTGTGTAACACTCTATACATATTATGTTTAAAAATATATACATACATAAGTACTTTACCATATAATATACATGTACATACATTTGTAATATTATGGTCAATTCAAGTCATATGCATTCATTTATACTTTATTCTACACAGGAATAATATTCCGAGTGTGCATTTGTACTCGTGAAGAATGTTGCGTTGTATGTAATGTACAGACTGGAAATGTGAAGGATAAGCCATGAAGATTCGCCTGATGACAATATATTATAAAACCAATCGTTCGTTTCAACTTGACTCGTTTCTCTCACAGTTGAGTGTAAAGTGTCTTACCAAATTATGAGTCAAAAGGGTTTTCACATCATATCAGAATTGTGCC
>JAQFYB010003911.1:0-17844 GCA_034694085.1 Pogonognathellus longicornis | reverse complement strand
AGTGTCGTGTCGCATCGCACAATTTAGTGTCGTGTCGCATCGAACATTTTAGTGTCGCATCGCACAATTTAGTGTCGTATTGCACAAATTAGTTTAGAGTCGCATCACACAATTTAGTTTCGCATCGCACAATTTAGTGTCGTTTCGCACAATTTAGTGTCACATCGCACAATTTAGTGTCGCTTTTCGTCCACTTTTGTTCAGAGCACAGTCTGTGTGTGGACATGTAAAGGAGTAAAATAATTCCGTGGAATTGCGAGAGAGTGAAAGGGTCGTGAGATGAACAAGGCGATATACAGCCAAGTCAAAGTCATCCAAGGCAGGATTTTAGATTCAGAAATGAGATGTGAAATGTGAAAGATGGTTTTGGTGATTTTTATCATGCAAGCAAGCAACACTACGGCTCAGCATATTTAACGATGTGAAATACCTCTCCAACTCAAACTGCTCTTACAAAAATTCCATGGATAGAGTTGAACCAGAAAAATGCTCTTTTATATTACTCTCTCTGGTTCTTCTGTCAGTTTTACATGATGGCACTTCCATTAGTATTAGTATCCATGCTATATTACATTACCTTTAAAGATAGATGCCTGCGGTACATACACACTAAACTCTTCTTCTACTTCTTCTTAGAATATAAGTATAAATATATATGGTTTGAGGGTTTTAGCGTTATACTCACGTACATACATTACACAGTGTGTAATAATATTATAAGTAATGAAATGATAGTATCTTTATGCAAAGTGAGGTAAAAGTCCTTGAGTTTTGACTTTTGCAAAAGCAAAAGTCAACTGGATGTGAATGTGATGCGATGATGTGATGGCAGTCCTACACTTTGTATTATTATGAAAGGGCAATCCAGGGCAATGCTGGTATGTGCTGGTATACCACTATTAACAACCAAGCCAGCACATGACATGAAATATTCAAAAGCATTATCTTCATCTTTCCGCTCTAGTATTACAGAATTACACATACTGTATACTAGCTATAACTTCTATGTTGGACTAATACGTAATGTTAATGTATGTAAACTTTAGCAGTGAATTGCATTCGAGTAAATTGAATTACCTACATGGATATAAACCAGAAAACGTATATGGTAGAGATAATGTGATATGTTGGTATAGCATAATACACTAAACAGAATCGTAAAGACACTCATCTTCTTCTCCCAGTATGCATTATGTATAAAATGTATACCGAGAGATTATGTAGAAGAAAGAGCGTGCGATTGTAGTGTGTGACAGGTTTCTTGAATTATATATAAACATCAATGCACTAGGCTGTGCATAGTGTAATCATTCTATTCCATTCTATTACTTTCCTTCTCAGGCGCGTACCCAAGGGGGTGCACAGGGTCCCCAGAGTGCTAAAAAATTAGGTTTTTTTGCCATAAAAGTTCAAAAAAATTCGCGATGCATTTTAATTGATTTTGACCTAAATTAACGAGCGCTATTATGGACTAAATTCTACTTGCATTCGAATTTTTCTCTCTTAATGTTTAATTTCTGTGTACAACCTTGCTGTGCACCCCCAGCTTATGATCCTAGGTACGCACTTGTTCCTTCTTTATATTATGGAATGGAATTGGATGGGAAATGTGTGACTGGAAATAAAATACGTTGAACTTATCTATCATTTTTTGTATTCAATGGTGAATGCAAATGGGCTTTTAAACTTGGAAGGCTTTAGTCTATCCAAAATCCGAGTACTACTAGTCCCTAGTAAGTATCTCTTTAGAGCTGCTGCTAATACTACAAATGGCTTTGAGTGCATCATTACTCTTGAGTATTTTAATTAAATCTCATTCGAATATTCTTCTTCTTCTCAAAAGAGAGATGCTGCAGTGCACTCCAGTCAAATTACTCAAAATGTATTCTTCATTATTCATTATTAATTGTATAGTGGGGGTATTCACATTATTTGCGTATAAAATGAATTCGTGGTTATTTTAATTGCTTTAAAGTAGTAATTCTGAATTATTTGCAGTAGGGAGAAGAGATAAGGTATTCTCAGCGTTTATAAATACACTACTTCAGCTTAATGTGATTAACTAATGAAGAGGAATGGAATGATAAGCCCCAACAATCGCGTTTCTCCATCGGTTATTTCACGATGAGATCATTGCCGCAGGAATGTCTCCGAGGAATCAGGAACGCAGCATGTATAAATAATGTAGAATTTAATACTCTCTGTGTCTAAGCAAACATTTCTAGTGCTCTTACTTATATCTATCTGTACTACAAAGCACTTCAATACAAAATCTTACTATTTTAGTATGAACACATACTACCTAATCCTTTTACTACAACTATAACATACAAAATACAAACAGTAACGTATGTGTGTGTGTTTTAGTAGGAGATTATGAAGCTGTCATTGATGGACAACTCACAAAAACCGCTCAAGCCATGAAGGCCCATTTGCAGTAGCTCGCTTAACCTGACCTTTCGGTCTTGCTTTACGACTTAATCAGAGCCATCCTTCCAGCTGAAATACAAAATTCCAGTAGGTTGGTGGTTGATAGAGTCGATAAATGCTCTTTTATTATTAAATTAACAAGGTAAATGTTGCGCTTTTGTGCTAGAGCTGCGCACTCAGCAATGTGATGAGATGGTGTTTCATCCCCATCCCCACATATTGTAAAAAACAGTAACGTATAGTTTTCAATGGACTGTATAGAAATTGGATTTAACTAATGTTTAACTTATGTATTCACACTTCAGGTAGTTAAGTATGTATGTGTTGGTCTATTCCGATTTGCATTTAATTTACAACCAAATGCGTGGCGAGAACACTTAAATTTTGCAAAGCTATATGTCTTTGCGAATAGATGAATAATACTTTCTTTGTCTTTATATGCAACATGATGAGATTCAGTGTATATTTATCCTAGTCATTTAAAATACACCTCTAGCTGTCTAATATACTATCTACAAATACTTAAAGCTAGGTACACTTGAGTTGATGTTCAAAGTGTGCATTGTAAATTAAGTATATTATTGGTATCATGATAATTAAGCATAGCCATAATAGAGAGCATTTGAAGTGTAGACTGAGCAAAAGTGCCGCATGCTGACTTGAGCCCAGAATATTAATTAATGTGTAATGAAAAGTAATGAGAATTTAGTGCAGAGACCACTCTGTGATTAAAAGATTTCAATAAAAAGCCTGCTCTCTATCTCCGCTCTTGTGTCCTGGATCCGAATGGCACTTGTAGTGCTTCCAAGTAAGAGGAAATAACGTAGAAAATTAATCTATTTACCACACCACCATTGTTCTAAAGCATCGTCGTCCTGAATTCACATTGGTAGTTAACAACGGAGCGTATATAGACTTTTGTGGATCATTAAATGTGCTATTTTTGTGAAACACACAGCGATAGTAAATAGTATTGCATTAAGTGCATGTATACTAGGGATATGCTTAGGTCAAGGAGTAGCCTATAAAATAATATTAGGATATGTAATTTGAACTATACATAGTGAATAGAAACGATAATGGGGTTTAGTGTAAGTAAATGGACTTTCCTTATATATTGGGTTCAATTCCAAAGTGTGCATGAGGATACTGCTCCTAGCGATTGTGGCACTAAAGAGAGCAAATGACCTGTCTTTAATGGATGTGACTAAGACTGCTGTGTGTATGTATGTATGTATGTAGATATCCACTTTTGCTATGTATTTAGATATACTTAGAATCGTTTTACGCATAGGTTGCTCTGAGTGCGATTTATATTTTCAGGTTACACTTTATTAATGACCTATAGCATATCCCCTCCTAAAGTAGGTTTTGTTCATGTATGTATGTTAAAAAAATATTAGCTTTAGATTGGATTTTTTCAGTTATAAATTACAAGAAAGTGTGAATCGTGCATTAAATCTATATTGTGATCCAATTGAGCGTTATGATATTGTAGCTTGTCCTTCATTAAAGTCTGGAGAGAGATAAACTTGGACTCATTAACATGTAAAGCATTAATCTGAGTGTACAATCCATGTGATAATTCACATCACACCCTACTGTATAAGTATAAATGAGAAATTGAGAATGTAATGTACAACTCTCGTGAGTAAGACCTGCCCTGCTCTATTAGTAGTAAAGAAGGTGGATGTGGTACAAATACAATAAAGTGCACTTGTGCCGTATGGGCATGTAGTAAAGTAATGAACACCATATTTTTATTATAATGTCATAGATAAGGCCTGTAATGCATGTGCCTACTTGAAAGTCGTATAATATAGCAACATCCTATAATTTGTCTACATTTCTGTGTCCGTTCTCCCTAATTATATCGAAAGCATGGAAAATCGAAGTTGCTCAACGGGTATGCACACTGACTGATGCTTGTTAGCTGATTTGAATGCATTCATTCGTCTTAATAAATGTATAACTCTAACCTATACGTATCTAATGCATGTAAGTATCAAACTAAAACTTTATCGTGTACCTACCTACTTTTCATCAAAGGTCCTTTCAAAGCAATGCATAAATTATATTAATAATAATACGAGTGCACCTTTTTATTCCGGATACTGTTACTTGTTGTACATGTGGAAACTTAGCACTTTAAATAATAACAGAGATATCAAGATAGGTACACTAATATAATTTCCATGTACAAATAACATACTACTACAAATATCATGAGAATTCTAAGGTTTCTATTCTAAAGCAGTAAAATTGCAGCTATAATATTATACGTATTTATATATAGGTGAGCATATTTTGCAGGGTTAAAGCAGTATTGTGATTATGTCTTTTTACAAATGACTGAGTCTCTCGCACGAGTTATTCTTCTTGGGATATTTCTTATGCATGGCTTGACGCAATTAGTAACTGACAGTGACCTGAGACTTGTAACCTAACCATAAAATACAAAGGTTGTGTCCTATAGCTGTATTTATCTTTGCACTGACATTAAACAAGACGTTTTCTTTCTCTCCATGAAATCTTACATGCAATTCAGATGCTTCAAGATATTATCCTGCTATAATAGATTAATATATTATATTACACCTGTCATCCATGGTACAAGTGGTATTTACAAAGCACTAGGTGACTAGTGTATATAGTGGATGTAAACGGGTTAATGATATTAAAATTCCTCAGAGAAATTATGGGGTGGTTTTTTATGAGTTTTTATGCGGTTGTCCTGTACTAACAAGTGAATTATAAATTAATGCATGAGTGATGATGATATGATGAGATGCAGTGTGAGTGCGAGAGGAAATAAATGAGATCTTTGCCTCACTTTAAGTTTATTAAAGACATAAACACACAAGCTGAAATATTATGAGAGAAAATAACGGCATCCAGACAGAGAGAAACGAAATAAAAATGCAGTTGTAGTATTTGTGGTTTAGAGTAAGCGGATTAGAAATGGCTATGGGAATCTCAGCTAGCTATAGTGCAAAGCTGTGTGTAGTGTAACAAAAGAAATGACTCCCTAAACTATTTATTTCACGAAAAGAAGAGGAACGAACGGTTTACATTTGATTAAGCTACTGTGTGACCATAGTCTCCTCGTCAGGATATTAAAATAAGCTTCACTTGCTTTCCTCCACACTTTGCATGGCTCTCTCTCTGTCAGGTTCATCCTCATCCGTGCTTCATCCCATTTAAATACATTGTAAAAATGAACACACTCACAATTACAGTGTAGCTCGAGTCGTTTATTGTAAATCAACTCACATTATACCTACGATACTCCTCTATTATGGCCTATCACAAATAATGTGCGTTTCAATTCACGGATGTTGGATCGTGTACGTAGTACACATTTAGAAATATTACCATAAATGAAACCTGGTGCGTATCAACAGCTTTTCCCATTGCTTTTCACGAAACATTACCTTCTAATGGTGACTTAGTGTATTGTCATAGTCATAATATTGTTAATTTTAGTACCTAGTACCTATAGAGTATTACGTTAATGTTTGAAAGTAGGAAAAGTAGTAGTGGTAAATAGGTACCTGTAAGTAATGAATCTGATTGTTTAGTGAAATAATACTGTTCTAACGAACAGTAAGTAATGGTAGTGTACACATTATATTATTGAACAGGTTTTATTAGCTCTAAAGCGAAAAAGAGACCCGCCTTAATTCACATACTTCCGTTTCCTCTTTCAGGTTGTCGTCATCCTGTGTTTACAAACATTCTACAACTACATCCACCTTGCATTGGGTGATCCACCTCATACTATTGCCTACTCTCTATATACTAATCATGGCTTGTTTCGGCCTATGCCAGATTAATCAACAATTCTGGTAAGTCTATTTCAATTTACAATTTATTTATGCCTACAATATTCTCAAATATTTCATATCATAACTCGGACTCCAAAAATCGTATCCAAATGTGAATCGATTGTTTTAATTTCATTTGATTCAATAGGTATGTTGTTCACAAATATTTATGTAATCAAATGTATACTGTGTTGGACAATTAAAATTTAAAACATTGGCACAATTTATAATTTGCAGTCATATTTGCCATGTATGTACATACCATACCAACAAGTTTTAAATGTGGGTTCAGTATAGATAGAAATTGCATGAGTTACTTTGTTGTGTGTACAATTGATCATAGGACTAGAACATGCATAGATCGAGGAACCTTTCACCTGATCTATTGACTATTTTTTACTAGCGTTTAACTTTATGTGGCTGAATTGAAGCATAGTAAAATAAAAAGGTTGGTTTATTTAAACGAATGGTTGGAAGGATGGCATTTGTACAAATGCAGTGTACAAAACTGTAAACTAAAAGAGAGCATGTTCTAGTGAAGTGCTGTTCTCGTATCTTCAAAGAGCCACCATGCAGACATTTGTTACACTTAACGAAAGCACGTCAGTGGAAATTGGTGTCTGTGTCCGTGAGCCTTTTTGTTGGAAAAACAGGAACTTGCACTCACACAAAACAATCGAAACTTGAGTCAACTCAGCTTTTCCAACTGAATGCATTTGCATATCCTTTTTTTATTCTTTACACTATCTGTGTGTGTATCTGCTCTACTATATACTTTGTTTGTCTCTCTGTGTCTGTCTCTCTCTCTATGTGGGCAGGGCCACTGGTTGGTTGGTTGGTGTGGTCTAGGGGCTACTGTTGTCAGTATGCATGTAAGTGTTCCATCCTCCTGTAAATCATGAAACTCTCGGTTGCTCTGGTCGTGCGTTTCATTTCTTTTCTCTCTACAGAGAGAAATAGAAAGAGAGAGAGACAAAACTGTCCAACTAGTAGAGCAATGACAACACACACTGGCCTGGCACTAGAACCATCGCCAGAATTATTTGGAAAACAACTCATGTAGACATGACACACACAAAAAGACTGGGACCTGCTATACACACACTCACACGACTAGCTACGTACATGTATGCACATGTACAAACATATTTCCAACTAAATGTCTCTTCTTTTCTAGGCTAATACCACTGTGCTATGTAAATTGCTTTTAGTTCAGTTTCTATTCTAAGCTATTATTCCGAGTTGGAACTTGTAAATATATGCTTCTCAAACATATTTGTCTTCCCCTTGTCTCTCTGACTAAAAGAGTTATGATGAATGATGACTAATGAATGAAAACCCATGTGAGTGTAATTTATACTTTTCAAACCTTCCATAGTTCCATACACTAAAGCTACTATTTATTACAACTTCTGGTATACATAGGTGTATACTTATTATGCTGTTTTTATGTTTATATAATATTAGTCATAACAGCATACGTGTATAAAATCTTGTGTACATAGCAAAGCGTGTCATAAGAAAATGACACTCAAATGTAATCGAATCCTCTTGTATAGATACCCCAAGAGAAATAGAAAGACGTTTGCACAAGAAAACTACAAGAAGACTAATAACTTTGGGAGTCAAGTCAGGGTTCTCGTAGAACTACACTAATTGCCTGTATTCTATTTATACTTCATTCATTATTATTAATATTGTCACTAGTACATGTATATGTACATCCTTCATTAGTATTGCAAATAGTAGTTGTATTCAAACGTTGACATGTCCTATCAACAGTCGTACACAAATCACTGCTTGACAAGCAAAACCTTTTCTACACATTATCGATTCCATGGTGCTGGTGTATTACTAATAATACGTACTAATTAATGATGGTTTAAAGGTAGGTTCCTCGACATAACCGTAGAGATAGAATTTGCAAACAATCTCGTGAAAGCTATTAATAATTCTAAGGCTAGACAAATGTTATAAAACATAAATACAATAAGTGGGGACTACAGACTACCTAGTTATTAATGAATTGAATGAAATAATTTCGATTGTGTATAATTTCACTTGTAGGAAAAGTGTTACATGAAAAATATCGTATCATCCTATTCTTTAAATTTTGTTGTGTTATAAAATTGTGGATACGTTCATACATAGTAGGTAACAAGGTTACCTATCCAATGTCTATTCTTGCACACACCTTGGTCGTTAATATTTATTTTATTGGCGATAATAATGTTATTTTAATATTAATAGGTATGTAACAGTAATTTCACAATCTTGTTAATTCTTTGTAACGAAAAGTTGTGAATTTAGGTTGAATAGGGTCAATTTGCATTGCGTAAAGTCTGCAAGGAAGTGGGAGTCCTTTCAACTAAGTTTTACCTTACCAAATTCAACAACAATTGACATGAATGAAGAACTGTGCAAAGTTGATTTATTTAGCATTCTGTTCTACTTACAGCAAATACATGCGGATTAACACCATTTTTTGATATTGACAGAGGTTTGCATTGTATTTATTGTAAAATATTTGTCTTATTGTGTCTATTTATTTGCCCAGTCTGTGTCTATTTATTTGCCCAGTCTGTGTCTAATATGGAAAAGGTACATTGAGCGTTTCCTATATATAGAGTGGTGTGCTGCATATAAGTGAAGAGTCTCCTAAAGGTGGAGAGTTCAAATTAATTCAACTCATTTTTAGCTCATGTCTCATTTTTCATGAAATGTGTAAATTATTCCACCTACACGCTCTGCTTTTTTGTCAGATTATGCAGAGGTACATGGTAACACATTATTTATTAGTTTTCCTGTATAGGCATAGGCACTACATTTGTCTTCATTCTGAAACATTACATTAGGTGAACGTGTTGGTAGCAAAGTAGAATTTTTACAAATTCGTTGCTGGCTTGTTTGTCATTGTCATTTGATTACATAAAGTATCCTGCTAAAAATATCAGAAACTCTTGTCTAATGTTTCCGTGTGCAATTTAAAGCATTGCAATGTGTTGCACATTAGCTGCTTGACGTGTACCATTCTTCCCTTTGCAAAAATGTCATTTCATTATTCATTGTTTACGTACATCACATCACTTGAAACAATATTGATGGAATTAAAAAGTCAGGTTTTAATGACAAAGCAACTGTTATGGAATTGCGATGCCATCATGCATGCGACACATGCATGCATGAAGCATCCGTAGTGCTGTAATATTATTTTTTGCATACTCATAGTAAAAATCAAGTCAATATTTGACATTTCCTCTAAATTTTATAAGCAGATAAATCCTTTGTATACAACACACTGTGTAAATAGAGATATGAAAACTGTAGTTTGGAAGCTATAGATAAAATGTGTTTATACATGATACAGGCTTACAATGTATATTGAGTTGGTGATTCTGAATTAGGATTGATCAATCTTATCACGTAAGTAGTACCTTGCTGTGTGAATGACGCAGGTTTTTATTTTCTGTAAATATATTTCCGCGGAGGGTCCTACATTACATACCTAGATATATACATCCTGTAGCAGTGGCAATGGAAGCAATTTGGTTTTTATTGTGCAGCAGATGTATGTAGAAGGTATTCGGGAGAGTATATAGGGACTACCTACTAGGTAGTAGGTAGTAGGGATGTATAGTATTTGCAGATTTACATGTATATATTATTATTTCATTTCCATTCGTTCTTCTGTCAATTTTGAATTTACATCTTCGTAGGTAGATCAATTCTAGTTCGCTGCACTATAACCTAAGCAAGCACAAAGTGTGACCTTATTCACTTGCTACATATGGATGTGTATGTATTATGGAGATTTTTTTGCATTTCACATGAATACCTCCCTGAAAGTGTCTCTTGTGAGCTGAGCCATAGTAAAGCAGAGACGGAGCTGCATAAAAGACGAAACACTCGACAGACCGATACGGACACGCTTTTTCACACAATACACTACTCCACTTTACAATCCTTCTCGCTAAATTATGAGTTTTCGTACATTCTTTCTCTCGGATTCCATTTCCTTAGGAAATTTTATGTATACAGGTCTTGTGCCTTGTATGATGTCTATTGACAGCCAACACACGGCAAAAAATATTCTGACAAATAGCAAGCGAACACATTAATTTGAATTACACAGTTGCACACAAACAGTCTCTCGTCTAATAATTTATAGGTACACAATACAATACAGTAAGAGCATTGCCCACGCATTACTTCTCCCACCATACATATACATACAATACTGTAGTATGCCTTATAGAATTCAAATAAAATTGTTTAGTAGTTTTTACTTGTTTATTTGTTTGTATTTGTATTGGTGTTCAGAGAATTATGTTGCGAGAAAAACCCTATGAGATTTTACGTGCATGATTGTGTCTAAATCTGCAAATCTAGGAGAGATACAGTATCACATTGTAAATTATTTCCGAGCTACGTGTATAAATAAGTAAATACATCGTATAATATATTATATGACTCATACAGTGATAATTCAGATACTACAAGCTGACAACTTTATATACATCCTAACTACTCGACAGTGTAGGTAATAATGTGTGCTAATGTTTTTGACTGGTTGAGAAACGCCATAATAATAATATGCGAGTCTTTCCTTAGTGCTTTACACTCATCAGATTTCCTGGGCACTTCCTGTCGTACAAAAAACACGAGTTTACGAGCACCGTGACAATTCATTACAAAATTCTGTAACAGTACACTCCTAAGTCAATGAGTTGTGTATATGTGTGTGTATGCATGCTTTACAACACCAATTGACATTCAAGTCTGCCATCCGCCTATAAACACAAACACAGTAAACAGGTATACGCCTATATCTTCCCCAATGCATTGTACTATCTCTGTGTGCATGTTGGATGAGAAAACTTATTCTCTAAGACCAAGGCTGTATCTAGCGGCAGGGCACTAGGGCACGTGTGCCCCCCCCCCCGAAATCTCAAAAAACAGGTTATTTAGGGCCCAGAAGTACCCTTAATCGCGAAATTTTTTGCGCTACGTGCGAATTTTATACTGTTTAGTTTGATTTTGGCTCAATTTAGCTCGAAATGTTTACGCTTTGTTATTTTTAATAACATTTTTACCTTGGTGCCCCCCTTGAAACCAAATCCTGGATGCGACTTTGCCTAAGACTCTAAGACTTAAGAGAGAATAATAGAAATTGTACATCAACAGGGTTGCTTGTACATGAGATAGATAGCTTTATAAGTATGTGTACAAAGTACATGTATAATATAACATTGCTGCCATGTTGACAATGAGACATGCTAATTATTATGGATGTGGTAACGACTTACTGTAATACATATCTATGTAAAGTAAACATCCTCTTGTGTACGTATTCTACACGTCTTCCATGTGTACTAGTTCATTCATTCAGAAAATTTATGTCGGTTTAACTATCTAGTGTTTCTGTATACTTTGTGTATATAATAAGCATGGACTACTTACTTTAAAACATCACCATGCACACTTTATTGTCATTACCACTCTGTTCTACACTTTATCTTACTTTGTTAAAATAATTACTTTGACTACATTTTATTCAATTTCTTTCTTCATTGTACACAGTGCTCCAGTTTCATATCGTCTTGTCATCTCTAAGTACCACCTACGTACACTACATTCTAAATGCGTGTTTATAATTAGTTTCAAAGCAAAATGCATAATTATTCATTTGTACCAGTGTTAGGTTAATTGTTCTTCATGTTTATATCTACATGGCCTCAACAGTGATAAGTATATACCTACAGATACACTTCTGTTAAATTCTGTCTGACTGACTAATTTACAGGGTACCTACTGCTAACATACTACACACAAAGATGTTTAACGTACTTTGTACTACACACGTGTATAATACGAAAAGTAGAGTGTGATCTCGTGTGTAATTATAAAAAACATTTAATTTGCAAATTCACTCAAATTTTTTTAAATACAAAAACAAATAGCCACTTTCTCTGCATCTGTAATAATAGTAAAGAAATAATTATGACAAAGGAATATTTTATGCAAATTGACGTTGCCAATTGCAAATACTCAATTTTTTGCTAGTGGATCATTCTTAGAAAAATATTTAGCATTTATTTGCATTTGTTGTATTTATTACAGCTTGTAGAATTCACTGAGGTATGCTAACAGAGTAGCTATTTGAAAATAAAAAGTGTTTCTTTGATTGCAAGACCACATTAGGGATTTAGTTAAATATAAAAATAATTTGCTTGGAAGACCACATTAGGGAATGGTTTCCAGCCATAAAATACAGAAAGCTACGTAGGTGGTTGATAATTCAAGCCGGGTTACATAGTTACAGTGAGCTAGTGTGGCAGATTGTGGTACTTTACCTTGACTTGTCATATACTATTCTCTCTTTTCTTAGTTTGCCATTTTTTACAGGTCATGTATATGCCCTAAGACTAAACACATTGTGAACTTAGAAAGACACATATTCTACCCATACATTTACTTTAATCGCTCTTCGTTCTTTATGCGAATACGAATTGTGAGAAACGCCTACATGAATCTACACAGAAAATCCATTAGTCTTTGTGGATTTGCAGGTGGTCGGTGACTGTTTCATCGAGCTGGAAAGGTTTTCCCATGAGATTTCCCTAAAGGATTACACTTATACCGATAGCGACAGTATTAAAGACTTTTTCAACAAATTTTGAATAAAATACAGATATATGGCAAACATTTCTGTATAGTACAATCTGACAAATCTCGTTAGTAAAATTCATGTAGCTTTGTACGTACATTTCATAGAGTGATTGCAATCTACTTTGGATTCAAGCTTCAGGCTGAATAAATACCTACTGCTCACAATGAACTTCAACTTCAATGTTTGAGCACATTTCATTCATTTAAACCGAATACTGAAACTACTTTGAAACTACTAGTAAGTAGGAATTTAAATTAACGGTTACAACTTTTCCACCCGTTTGGACTAATGAACGACACGTCACATTCACATTATCCAATCAAGTAAGCCACAAAACACATAACAATTACACAGATTATATTTGTGTCATTAATTGTTACTGATTTCTTTTAGCAAATTAAGCACAAACGAAACGTGATAACCAGGAAAGGTCACAAGTTGAAATTACATCGAACACAAAGGGATTAACACATTAATAATAATGCAATAATGCAGAGTGAAACAACAAGTTTATAATTATTTATAGAAATTGCATATGCATGTTTATGCGCACAAGAGTGAGTTCAGCATTCACTTTGAATTGCTCACAATGCACAATGAGATTAAAACCAACTGACGGAAAAAAATTGGCAGGAAAGATTAACTTAATCATGATGCTGTTTATTGTTACATTATAAATCCTTATGAATATGTATGAACTAGGTTGCAATTTGCAAAAAATGCTTCAATAATTTATCTTTGTATAGTTTGTGACATGACTCTCAAGGCTGTGTGGTTACAGGGGGTATACTCACTACATAATAATACACACACAGGAAATCGTGGAGACTTTTACAAATTCGCGATCGAAACACAGTCTAACAAAAGCTTCAAAAAGTCACTTACAAAATGACAAAACGACTGTAGTCTTTGTGCTTGAAACTGGACTGGACTGGGCAAGAATATTTTCTTTGTGTTTTTATAATACAACGTAGGCATAGGACGGTGCAATTTCTCAGTATTTTATTGACCTGTATTTTCAGGTCACGCGTTACATTATACAGACCTAGTACAGCGTACTAGATGCTATAAATAGCTAATACATGTAATATACAACTATTGATGTTTACGTATATTCTATATATATATTACATTGAATGTGAGAGTTCATTCAAATTTTGCATGTCATGCGACATTAAGCAAAGTTGAAGGATTTATCGCTACATTCCCCCATATATTATGTATCAGTATTATAATACGGTAATACTAGTAGTAGTTGTACCATGCGGGCACTATTATTTTCTTCTCACTAGAATATTATCGCTAAAAGTTTGGGTTTACGTACACAAGTGCTTGTTTATGGCTGGGGACAATAGGTTGATGTACTTAACGATTACAGATATTTGCCATAACAATTCCAATTCAAGTGGGAAGGTCGATCAAACAGTGCGGCTACCATTACAAACTGCCTACGATATAATGTAATACGATTTGACATTAGTTTTTATCTTTAGCACCTGCGATAAATACGTAAACAACATACGTGAACGAAACAATGCAAATAGCAATTCAACTAAATAGTATGTGATAGAGAGGAATTCAACATTCATACGTCCACCTTTTTTCATTCGCATTCTTCACTAATATGCATCCTCACGTTTTGCACACTTCGATTAAATTATAAACCAATTGTGGCAAACGAATTGCAAATGTGTGTATGTATCTTCTGCTCGTTTGCAAACAAGAATGTTTTCCGTTCAATTAGTGAAATGCAAGGTCGACTTTCGTGATTGTGCTAACATAAGTGTAGTTATACACAGCTCTGCTAATAAAATACCTATTCAAGCTTCTTATTCCATGAAAGTACAATTTTTCAATACAATCTGACACAAATTCTTTAGTTACACATTCTCATTGACAGTGTACATACAGCTCAAAATTTACAAGTGTGTTTTTCCTACTAATTTCTTATCAAAATATCGCCTTTTACTTACACAAGACAGAATAAATAGTAATTGAAGCCTTTGTTGAAGTAAGGGGCTCAAGGACTCATTGAAATATCATCACCTCATCACACATTGCACATTAGCATGTTATTGAATTGAGATTGGATTGGCGTATTGTTTTATTAGTACTGGTTGCCGCACTTGATTCTTTTTTGGATCTCGTATGATGAGAAGGCGGACACACTTTCGGTGTTTAAAGTTAAACACGGTAATTAAAATTTACATTGAGCTGTCTTATTCTTCCATGTATGTATTCCGCAATTACTACCTATACTACAACAAGTATCATTACTCATATTTTTATTATATAGTGCAATGCAATTTGTTCACACATAAAAACACACTTTAATATTTATGCTGGACTTGTGAAAGAAAATGCCTACATACGAAATAAATTTAGACTCTCATCTCGTGGTCGTGACGCATACATAAATCAATTTGGAATTGTGTTAAGTGCTAACCTCATTTGCGAAGTTTTTAAACAATTACTTGCAATGGGGATTACTAGTAGCTACTGTGATATATAGGACGAAATGATACTTACGCGTGGACACCTGCTAATTGAGCAAATAAACCTTCAATATAATTTACTATAATGTAAAATTGGGTGTTGCTTCGTTTCGAGAATTATTATTGTAAGTACAACTCCTTACTAACTACCAAGTATGAGACTAGTATCTGCTTTTATTCATTATTAGTAACTCGCTGTAAATACCTTTGTACATAAATTCGTTTTTGTACATAGCAATTCTACTATGAATTAAAGAAGTGTTGAATTATTTTTCCTTATAATCAGAAAGTGGAGTAAGTCGGGTTTCATTGTGTTTGAAGAGTATTGATTGTTTGTAGGATGGCATGCATGGCATGAATGAATGTGAGAAAAAGTCGTTATTGTGCAAAAGTACAAGAATAAGTAGCGCTCATCAGATCAACACACAATCTATCTACTATGTGCGTATTATTTGTCGGAGAGATGAGTTTTATTAGAATCTCATTGAATTCCATTGGATTTAACTACAAGCACTGCATTGTTGTTAATAAAGTTATTGTCGGCTGTTCGTGTAGTGTACTTATGCGCGATTGTAGTATTACTAAAATGTAAAGCTGTGTAGAGTGTATAGAGTAGAGCTCTATTTTGAATTGTGAATCTGTATACATAGTTCATGAATTAAGAATGAATTCTTACACTGCATTGTACACTATGTGCCATTATATTACTATTAAAGGAACGCCAATTGCGCATGTAAGCTTTAATAAATGTAAATGAAAACTGTTTTGTTGTATACTGTGTAGACATAATGTCTTCAATACACAACACTAGTATAGCATTAGCAACCACTTCTCAAATACCATACATAAATACATACATAATAAATTTACTCTTGAGTTAGCACTCAGTTTATGTAGTCGCTGTAAAACGCTAAGTACATGTAGTCAATGAGCAGATGTTTAACTTGTATACATAAATAGTGCACCTTGCAATTTTCTACAAGTATATTATACTCCATGTAAGTAGCAGTAGGGTGTTTTAGCTTTTATGGTATGTAGTATGTATTGTACATAGCTAGGATAAAAACACATTGTTATTATACACTATTGGTATATGCAGAGTGTAAATACTTCCAGAGTGATTTGATTATAAATGCCCACCGGCTTCTCTGAGAGCACGTAGGTGGTACACTGTGTAATACTCTGTAGTGTTGCACGAACTTATTATTATTATTAGTATAGGATGTCATGTGTAAAGAGTTTTGTGTTCTGCTTTGTAGAATTTTAGTAGATGCACCGTATCGCCTCACCTGTTTTGCTTTGCCATTGGAATTTCTGCATTTCATACATGTATGCACAGGTTCAGCATTTTCTTTTCTTTCAACAGATTTTACCGTACACATTAAACTACTCTTAAGTACAGACAGATTGTACACACAGACACATAAAATGATTATTGGGAAGATTTGGGTTTGATATAATATAGTATAATAGAGTTTTTGCTACACTAATAGAGAGTTTGTGTGCAAGTAATAGTACAAGTACCTATTATTACGCTTGTTACTGTGATGATGAATGCAATATGTACTAGAAAGATTTCAATTTTACTCAATGAGAACATAATTTAATCCTTCTTTGCGGCAATTCTCTCTTTGCTCTCAGGCAGCACACTAAAAGCTTAAATGTCAACTTTAGCACATCATTCGTATTAATTTTAGATAGGTACCATCAAGGTTTGTTACACGGATAATAATATACTGTTACTATAATACTCAGACTAATTTTGAATTTGTGAGTTTTCAATCTTCCCATGCATTTGCTTTTTACTCACTACGAGAAACTTTTTATATGGTTGAAAGGAAATGGAGATGAGACTTTTTAGCATCAACCTCCAATTCTTTTAGCAAAACATAGTCTGTGATTTCGTACTACCTTCTTAAGCCAATAGTACATATAAATGTACACATTACAATTTACAATGCAATGGTATTGTTAGTATTCACTTAAACAAAAGTATTAACATTTCTTTCCTGACTACTACTTATACACAGTACACTGTGTAAGAAGAGAAGTCTTGCTATTACATTAACAATATCACATGCTCATCTTACATGAGAGTCTTTCTTTCTTGAGTAGGTACTCTCAGGTACCAGTAATAATAATGTACCTACTTATGTATGTAGTTTTCTATAGTTAGTACCTATTGTGTATTGCGGCTGTGGGCAATGCATTGGTAGTAATATCTTGAAATATTAGTTTATTAGCAAAGTATGCAATTGGAAGCTGTTATTGGTTTGGTGGTTTTTGCTATTAGGTATCCTTAACTATTCTTAATAAAGCCAAAGCATTCAAATTTCAAGTTTAACCGACTGTAAGGCATTATGTTGAACAAAGAGTTTGCTACAGGCTGTGGCTTAGAATTACCGTATCCGTCTGTGTCTAC
>JAQFYB010003910.1:0-17848 GCA_034694085.1 Pogonognathellus longicornis | reverse complement strand
TAGATAAAGTAGAGTTTACACTTTTACACTTATTTTACACTTACACGCAAAATAGTGTAGTGTATGCCGGGCTATGGTACTGACATGCACACCTACATTCCAATTAAGTACCTATACCTACATAATATATTAAGAACAACATTGAGTAGGACTATGAAGAGATTGCATTGTACATTACTACCTCGTATTTATAACTTGTGCACAAGTTGTTGTATATAGATATTATACACATACGTGTGCGTTTTAAACATTTCAAGATAGTTGTTCCCAACTCCACACTTCACAGAAGCAATAATTAATACAAAGATCATGCAGAGATGATTGTATGTATGAAATATACTTCTGAAGGTATGCATGCTAATTAGTAACATTTTAGAGCATTTTAGTTCCTAACTGCAAATTAGTCTCAAGATATAAAATGTTATGATGCTATTTCACATATCGTCACCTCATCACCACCATGCACCAAGAGTCTAAGTCGGAACAGGGTCCTACAAACAAATACAAAGACAGAGACAAGAACAATTGTGAGTTGCCTCGTTTTCATGAATATTGTTTAATCTGCTGTTTTTCTATCGTGCTCTCATGAGTGACTGATTCAGTTGTTCACAGATAACATTAACTGTTAACTGCTACACGCTACTGTAGACACTTGTTATATAAATGAGAAATTTGATCCACTTAATACAGTAACTAATGTTATAGTAATAAAGTTTGTGTGTACCTAAGTCAATTTTTAATTCATTACCTATGTAGACAGCGAGGTATAGAGGTCTTGAATTAAAAAGTACTGAATTAAGGTCGGGCGATCATTAGATGGAATACGGTAAACCTTTCAATGAGTTTGAGGAATGTAAATACAGCTTTGCTTCGCTATTTATGCTCTTCAACAGTTCCAACACATACCTCAACATTTTGTAATATTTCTATGCAAAAGACAATACATAGCTATTCACATAGGTACTATAGTATTCTATTAATATATTAATAAATAATTGCTCTAGATTAGAAACACAATAATGCAAAGATAGGCAGTCAGGAAGATCTCAGGAAATGGTCTAATAAGGTTCTCAATTCATCAGTTTGCGCACAACGAAATAAGCAAAAGGAATACTTATACATATCTACATCTGTATATTCCTTTCATATTAAATTACATATACTTACCTGCATAAAAAACGCATTGTGCATTCTAAATTGCAATGCAATGCTTAATAAAATGATTGTTTCTTTTACATAGTTCTCCAACCCAACAAATTGACTGAAAGTGAACACACTCATCTTTATTTTGTATGGGTCAACTAATAGTGCCAGTTATACTAGACACTATTAGTTACATAAGAAAGGAACCGGTTGTACTGATTTGTATTACTGGGTTGCCACACGTCCAATGACAGTGTAAAATATGAGTGCTTCCTTACAGGACAATTATTGTAACAAAATGCTATTTACATTCCCGACATTCCTCCTCATTCAATGCACTACATATAAACTTTTGTATCTATACATTTCAGGTAAGTAGTACACTTGTTTGCAAAATGCAAATGTAAGGAAACAGGTACATTTTAGGTTCGGAGTGCATTACAATTGAACTTACAGAGTAATCAGGATCATCAGCACTTTTGTAATTTTCGTCCACATCAAATATGTCTGTGCTGAGTCTCCTAACACAGGCACTGTTCTCGTTCTCAGAAGAAGGATCCTGAGTGGCTTTAACTCCAGAACTTGCAGAACTTGAGGGATTTGAAGCGAATTGGATGTCGTCTTCACCTGAAAGGGTCCTCTTCCTTTTCTCTGCAAACTTTAAGAATTGCGTTAAAATTAATTACATAATAATGAATCACAGAAAGAGAGAGAGAGAGAGAGAGAGATGAGACTTATGGTTCATACCTATATTTTGTTCATATTCATTTAACAAATATTACATAGCTAATTATGCAGATTATGTAGGATTTATATGTACTATTTATTTTATTTCGGATCTTTGGGATTGTATATAGTGAAATATATAGTGGGTAGTGGGTATGTATTAAGTATTTACCTTTAATCTTAAGTTTTTCGCCTCGCTACAAGCATCCCGAAGTTCTTGCAAAGGAATTTCAAGGGCGGTCAGCGTTTTACATCTCTTTAGAATTGAGAATGGGAAAAAATCCGGTATGATACGATTCATTAAAGAATTCGACCTCTTAATGCGCTTTCTGGGCGAAATCTGCAATATTTTATTGTTTAATCAAGCTGTTCTCATTTTCATTCATTTTAATTACAGAAATGATTATCTTGTTCTTGCTTTACTTACCATTTTCCTGTCGGTATAATCACAATTTCTCAAACTACCATCTTCGTAAATATTATAACGAAATCTAAGTAAAACTTTTCTTACATAGCACGTACAATTCAGCTATGGAATGGGGACAACAAATTATATTACAATTGGAATATTTGAGAATAATAATGTAATGTGTGCATTATTGATAATGAGCAAAATAATAGCATAGTTAAAGAGTTACCAAACAGGAAGCTGGGAAAATATAAATCTTATGCCAAATTGTCGCAGCCGTAGAAACTTTGGTGACTTTTGAATTTACACTGACACCGGACGGTCCAGGAGTGACGCTGATATCCAATAGAAGTTTAATCCTCTTCAGATCATTAGGATCATCTCGAGTTGGAGCTATTTTCATACAAAATATGCATAAAAATGCACAAAAATGCTTTTTTAAAGCCAATATGAAGTACTAAATAGAAAGAGCGAGAACTATCAATCAAAGTCTTACTTTTTGGGAAACAACAGGATTCACGTTCTAAATAGTGTTTACCTCCAGGGATTATGGAGGCGACAATTCGATCAAATATCTCAAGACAGTTCATAGTAAAGTCAAGGAAGTATGGAAAAAAGAAATTAAAAATTTTATATATGAGGGAAAACATTTTAGGTTTTACAGCAAAAGTGCAGAAATTTTTCGATTAGAAATCCAATGATTTTTGTAAAAACTATCTGCTGTTCCCTGACTAAACTGCTTCCATTTGCAATAGGTGGTCACTTCGTCACTCCTGATTTCCCATTAACACGATATCGAATGCTGATAATGTGTCGCCATATCTTCTCATTTGCTACGTAAGCGGTAGGTAATCCACTATCAATGTATATTATAATTATAAGGTTCATGCAAACATTAAGTCAAATACAGATACACCTATATAGTAGTTTGTATGTAAATTTGACGTTCACGGATATGGCATCTAAATATTATGCACAATGCACAACTGTACGCGGCTATGTTATTTGGAAAAAACTGACAGTTCATTTACTTATCTTAATCACGAGTATTATGGAAACTAATGAAAGGTACATGTTACACGAGTATTCAATAAAGCAGTGCACTAAAGGAAGCCAAACATTATTATCATTACCTGAGCTAAAGCTATCGTTGCTTATTGGATTGAATATAGATTTACTAATAAATGTCCGGTGGTAATATGAAAGTATGAATGCTTCTAGTATAAGCATAGAGTCCTGTGTTCACAGTATCAGACAGGTACAACAACTATAATCACAGTTTATACTGTTGAAACGTTGTAGTTGCTTTGTAAATATGATTTGCACCATATGAAGGGAGTATCATATCATATTAATATTATGTCAACTAACTGCAACAAATACAGCCACATAATGTACATAAATTATTACCTTTTCAGTTTTCATCAAATTGGACCGTTTCGTAATGAGCTATATAGGGTCAAATTAGAATTACTGATTGATATTACATGAATGACTGACTATACTTTGATTGAGTATCTAAGAAAATTTAACATCCAATATCAAAAATTTGACATGTATTCTGCATGAGCATATGTATTTAATATTTTTCATCAACGGTAATAATTACAAAAATAAAATATTTATTAAGAATGAAGAGCCTCCCTCCCTCTTTGTGGAACGACATTTTGGTTACAAATGATCGTGTGCTTGACAAGCGTATTAAATGACAAATACAAAACGAAGACATGACTTAGTTTTGGAATGCGAATATAGTAGCTATATAGAAAAAAACGATTGCAAACATAATAGTTTTTAAACAAAACACAAACTTAACACAAACTATTGACCATTTCCCTTCCTCATTTAACCGTGCACTTAGATACAATTTTACAATAGTCAAACAACTCATTTTTACAAACAATGTAGTTTGCAAAATTAGGTACTATTCTTAATAATGATTTATATACTTCCAAAATGACAATCTTTTCATATAGGGAATTTGAATAATATCAAAGTCTGTATTTATGTCAAGAATCTTTGGGTTTCCTGGAGTATAAGGTGTCCAAAATCGATGTTTCATGGCTTTGTTTTCGGGTACATTCATTGAAGGTTCCCTGGAAATGAAAAAAGTGCAATTATTAATGTATTACCCTAGTATTACGTACCTTATACGCCTAGTTATTCTAAATTCTAAATACAAAATACATTATGTAACAATAAAATTAGATGCAAGGTTGATTTGCTATGTATATTCATGATTGCAGTTAATAAAGAAAATATTTCCTACCCTGTTATTGCAAAATTCGACCATAAGTTAACCATGCTTTCAGCAATTGTATAGTCCTTGTGTGCGGGAGTCAAAGCAGGAAAATACTCCGTACTATTGAATAAGTATTGAAGTTCATCGTTGTGCATTACACCTGCAAGATATAATTTATTTTTACTACACCTACATACATATGTATAGGTATTTAAGTTTGATTTCAATCTATTTTACAGATTGAGACTGACTTAATCATTAGATTATATCCATAAGAGTTATTCTAATTGATATGCATACATCCATAATGTTATCTCGTGTTAAGTTTACCCCAATCGTGTGGTTGAAAACGAAGCTTTTCTGGAATTCCATGTTGTCCTTTGTAGCTGAAAAAGTATCCGTAAGCAGGAGAGTTTACATAACGGGTGTGTGTCTCCAGTGCTTTTTTAAATGGAACATTAAAAAAGCGATCACCAAACATCTGAATTGAATTAACAGGAAAGTAATTACATGTAGTCCGACAATCTTATTTGTAGTTGTTCGTTGATATAAAAATATTTTTCTGCATTCAACTGACCTGGCCAATATCTTTAATTGTTTCTGATCCATCCAGACTGAACCTTTGTTTGAAATGTCCCAAGTAAAAATTATGGATATCGGTAGTTGCTTCTGGCGAAGTTTGCAGGGCAGCAGGAATGGCTTTGTCTAGTTCTTTGAGAAATCTCTTTGTTCCAAGCAGACCTAGATGATTGACTGCAAAAACAGAGAAACGCTCAAATATTATATATTGAATTTAAACTGGTTAGTCACAAAACACTGTGACCGTAATTTATATTTTTGGACAGTCAAAGAGCCCATAATTAATGGTAAAGTACCTAATGGAAATATTTCCCCCTCGTCCTTTGTGATGCCTACAATCCATGGCTTCTCAGCTACTTCTTTGTTTTTGTAAAGATTCTCGGGAGTATCCAAAACGAAAGCGTCTTCATGATTATGTTCAACAATAGGGCCGAATAGGACACTCGGAAATTCCATCCATTGCTGCCAAAAAACAAAATTTATTTATTGGTGAAAATGTACACTTTTGCTTTTATGCAGATACATTCATTGTACATTCATTCAGCTCACACTTTCTTTGCAAATATAAAATCAGTACAACATGTAGGAAGAAATTATTGATTAGTGTTGTATGAATACTTAATGAATTCTCACATATAACTTGTATTGATGTGAAACTAAGTTTTTAGCCTTTATCGTTCTCATGCATGTCATCATTTCTTCTGCCTTGTCTGTTGGACACCAAAAGTCTTCAGCAAATTTTTCTGATGTGGCTCGAGTTTTTGGGAAAGCCCAATGACTAAATGCATTTCCACTTTGAGAAATCGCTGCAGAAAACAGCCCTAAGAGTTAAAGTAAATAAATATTCATTAAACACCAATTTGCCTGTGATTTAAGAGTGTTCTACGCCAAAAACATTTACTGCATCGACTTGTATCTGCCCACACACCTTACACGCTATCTCACAAAAATTCTGCAAGTTCAACGATGAAAATGCTTACCTTTAGTGAGGGGTGACATTAAATGAAGATGAGCAGCCACTCCACCTGCGTCTTGACCTACTAAAACTATTCTCTCTCGGTCTCCGCCCATTCTTTCAACATTTTCAACAACCCATCCTAAAGCCAAAGACTGATCTTTCAACCCAAAATTTCCGGCACCGTCATCTTCTCCTGAACTAAAGAAACCTGTGAAATTTATAACAAAATTATATGTTGCTTAAATTGGTTGGTGATGACAATCGCAAATTGTAATTGATCATTTATTATTGTCTGCTTTTACTATAGGAATCTGTAAACGTATTTAGCAAAGCTTTCATCGAAAAGAAAAGTTATATCACGAACTGCCTGACAGGTCTCATCAAACTACATTCTGTTCGCATGCTGTCATGACTGTAACAATTTTGTATGGTAATTTTTACCTTTTAAAGAACATTAACAAAACTCAAAGCATTACTACAAGAGACGCGTCAAGCAAGGCATACAAATAGATGGTTTATCCTAAAAGGTATCTAATAGACAAATCTTTCACGAAGCCCCACAAACAAAAGCAACTCTCACTTTCAGAAGCATTCCTGTCTCATGAACAATATTTTATTTTGTTATTCTGTATTTGTAATTAGTTAGGGATTATCAGAGTTCAATAACACTTTATTTATACCTAAAGGTCCTAGGCGATAATTTAGAGTTACAAGAATCACATCTTCGTCCAATAAATATGCAGGACCATAATAGTTTCCAGAGCCGTATTGGAAAAATCCACCATGAAGGTAAATCAGTACAGGAACTTTTTCATCTTTCTCAAGCTGTGTAAACAAGAAATGGATACTTTTTGAATTATTAACCCATTTAAAAAAGCATGTATGCTAAATGCATTAAAGGATGAAAGCTTACTTGAGGAATGTAAACATTGAGATATAAGCAATCTTCTTCTCCAATAACATTATAATATCTAAAGGGGTCCATTTGCATACACACTGGACCTTTTTTTGTGCCATCTAGAACTTCAGCCCATGGTGTTTTTCTCTCCGGATTCTAAAGAGCATAACGCAGAAATTTATTATATTATTATAAGCTTAATCGAATTCGAATCAACGAAAAGTTCCGAATACATGAAGTCCAATTTTAATTGTAATATTATTCATTAATTGGAATCTTGAGATTTGATCTTGATAAAATCAATGTTACTTTGCATGTTGCTTTAACCGAAAATCCATATTACATGCATGGGGCTAAGTAATAAATTGAATTCTTATTACAAACCTACCAATTCAATTACAGTATATAACTTAATATTCTAATTCTGACTGATGGGTCGTGCAATTTAGTTATATTTATAAAAGTCTTAATAATTGTGTACACGCAAATACGAATGTAATGTTATTCTTTTGCTTCACTTTTTGCATCTAATAACGTTCTTCTAACATTACATACACTGTAGGTACGAATTACATATACGTACAACACAACGCACGCATGCATATACATTTTAATTAAATAGTGTTGATGAAACTTTGAAAATTAAACTTTTCCGTACAATAAAGAAAGTATTAATTTTTCAGTATTATATATCATTAACATGTTTCATCTGCACACACGACACACATGGTAAAATACATGCAACTAAATTCATTTTTTCAGGAATAAAATAAAATTAGGATGCTGGGACAGTGGGACACCCCAAATCTTACAACTGATTCCATTAAAAAATTTGATATTCCCTAGTTGAAAACAATAAACATGATCCGGTATAGTTGGTCTGGTGAACAAATATTTTTAGAAGTGAAATACTTTTAAATTAACATAAAAATGAAAAGTTTTTGTAATTGTATTAAAATCTCAACTTACACCGAATCTGAGTGGTCCTATTGGTGGTTCAGCATACCTAATTGAAAATATCACCATTATAATGCAAATTCACAATTGTTTCCAAATTAAGTTGTAATTATTTAATCATTTATTGCACTAATTACGGTATTCCTTCGAAGGACGCAACATTTCTTCCTTTCACAGTTGTCATATAAAATCCTCTTACATCCCCGTAAACAGTTTTTAGTAACGGTTTGTACTCATAATTTATTAAATATTTGGGTGGAACATTTGGAGATGGGAATGTCACATCACAAACAATTATGCTACACAATAAACCCGCAAATCTCACTGCCTGTGTCACAGTCATGGTCACAATAAATTACTTCAGCCAACTGTTTTTCACTGTTGTAAAAAAAATCTAGTCGGAATGACCGACAGGAAGCAGATAGGAAATCCAGACCAATATATCGAGTTCACTTATCCTTGAAATCTGTAAGAGCACGACATTCAGTGTCTGCACTGCAACAGAAAAAGATTTCTTATTCGATCTTTCTTGTCTATAGTAACAAATCTCATGCACCCAGTCAATCAGTTAAAGATTTCCATGCATCTAAACAGTAACAACACTGGTCGACAAGAAAATACGCATGAATGACTGTACTGTACTGGCAACTTTTCACAAAAATAATTGTGGAATGGAAATTGGTTTGGTTTGGCAGTGGTGTAGTAAGGTAAGATTTGAGATACCTGAGATGAGACCCACGAACTTTCTTTGGCCGAAGGTAAACGATAATGCAAAGGTGAAGTAGTAAGTTTTTTCTCGACTGTCCATGTTTATTGCATGCATATGGGATAGCATGTCAAGTGAAATCAGTTGCTAAAGAATCGTATCAACAAAATCCAATCCAAACAAATGAAGCAAGAAATGCACTATACAAGTGCAAAGGTACCATACTCCTGTTATTTGCAAAAAGTCTCTTTGTGTATCTGTCAAACCCTCTCAAACCAATACTCACATGTACAAATTTATATTACTTAGGTGCATGTACTTACTTACACACTCTAAATTTTTATTAGCTCTTTTTCCGCTTCAGCCTCATACCATACATGGGGTAAAGTGGTAGTATTCATTGGAACAGCACATTTGTACACAACCATGTGCATGTGTTTGAGAGATCGAGACGTGCATCAAACACATGTACAGAATTTACACACACACGACACAGAAAGTCATTTGATATAAACACTTGGGAGAACATATATCAACCTGAACCAAACGAGTATACCAAAGTGCATTGTTAAAGTAATGCAGCCATTGTACCTAACACACGCACACTTATGCATGTAAACTGTAAAGGTAGTCTCAATCTGTACAAACATTTGTTATTCAAGTTGTGGAGCTATGATTGTTGTGGTACACAGGTTATATTATATTATAGCAGTAGTAAGATTCATTTTTTTGTCCAACTAATTTTCTCTCTGATCTTCAGAAATCGCATGATACAACTAGTACAGCTTTTTCGCATGGCATATTACACTGCTACAATTTGTTGTGAAGGTATAGGTACATTTATTATTATGTAGATCAATAATACAAGCAGAATACCTGAAAAACTGTAAGTATATGCAACAGTAAAGGTGATCGATCGAATTCAATTGATAGAGTTCATTATTCATTTGGAAAAGCGTAGGTTGTTAAGGAAGCCTGTACAGACAGTAGGTTTGCTCATATGACGAATTCTGTGTTAAGTGGAAATTGGTTATCGACATTATTTAATAAATCATCCAGCTTAACAGGTTTTTTCACCGCTGCTGACTCTCATATTTCCTTCCTTCCGGCTGTGTGCACTGCACGTAATGAATGTTATTGCTATGACCTTTAACTGGTCTTTACAAACAGTAGGCAGTGTACTACAGGAATTAATGCCTCATTGCTCACCCTAATTATAATGAAAGACAAGAAGGAGGGGAAATGGTTCGCTATTACTTACTTATAAGAGTCATTAACTCGCAACTAACCAAATTCCCAGCATTCTCAATCCACTTCGCTTTCATTTAATTTACGGCCGAACAGCAGTGTGTTAGTGTGTTTCTTGACTTTGTTGTGTGTTTGAGCAGTGTAATACGCTTAGTCCACATAACAATTGCAACTTTTTCACTTTCCGAAGAAAAACAATAACAGCACTAGGTACATAACTTTCTGCCATAATCCACAATTATGGCAGATTATTTTGCTTTATCTGATTTTAATAGAGATACTTTGTTAATTAGTGTCTTACTTTTTGTAACATATGACTAAAATCTGTTTATTTATTTGCTTATCTAATTCGTAATCCAAATGTACAATTGTTTCAGTGAGCTCCAGCTTGAATTACTGTAATAAATCAGATTAATAATCACAATTAACTATTGTGAAAATCGTAACAGTTCATTGATACTTACGCTGCATGCAGTATCATTGCTTGTACCCAACTAATCCAAGCATGGAAAATGAGCTTAATTCTTTTAGTGGTGCACTTTCATAAAAAATGAATTGCTACTTAATCTCAATAATACCATTTGAATGCATCCTTATGTTGTTGGTAATACATCCGTATACATAAAAAAAATATATTTACCTTGTATAAATCTTCCAGTCAGTGCACTTACCTATTTCAGCATGCATTGATTGAATAATATAATAAACTTAAATGTACAGAATAATTTTTGATATAAGCTTTGAAATACACTATATAAATAAAACTATCTGTACCCGTAATACATACAGAGATACCAACTAGGCATGAAGGTAAAAATCATAGAAATATTATCTTTACATTTGAGATTTGCTTGGTTCCTAAAACATGATAGGGATACATGCGAATATTATGCTGACATACATCAATGAATAAAAATATTGTATCTTATTAATTCGAAAGTTAACCCAAAAAATGCTTTTTTTGAAAACAATACAAACAAATAATACTCAGTCACTCTTGGAATACAGTACCGTAATAAAAAGTGTAACATGAACACAAAAGTGTATTGGTGACTCACAAAAAATTCGATTTACAGCCGTCACACTGTGGGAGGCTGGGAAACAACATGTCCAAAAGCCGCAAAATCAAACACCGGCTTTGTTTAGAAGTAAAGGTGCTGTAGAGTAACTTTCACTTATCTACAAATATGCGATGCATGTACAGTACAGGTAGTTGACATTGCGATCTGCATCAATGAACGTATGAAATACCTGAAACAAATATGACATGAAATCCGATGTGCAATTACAAGTGACATATCTTTGTTATATTATTTAAAGTTTGTTCACACATAAACATATATACCAGTACATGTATGACAAAGGTGCACCAGACTTCTACAGTCAATCAATGTGCTACAATGGAAATCATATCATGTAAACTTGAAGTTAGCAATTGCACCTAGTGCAGAATTTAACAATTTGAGATATTCACTAAGTTTCATTGACCATGATCTCTAAAGAATTATCTTTCAAAATCTTCAATCTACCAAAAACGTCAAATAAAATACTGTCTGCATAACGCAACATTCAAGCAAAATTTAATCATAAATAGTAATATCATTACGAAATTGACAGATATTTTGTTTTCCTACTTTTTTGCAATCTCAAACTATTTTATAGAATGAATAGAATAACATTATGTAAAAGAAAGTAAAATTTAAAAATTTCAAGGAATATGAAATGTGAGATTTTTAATGTGCTTTGGGCAATTGTATTGCATTAGTAATATTGTAATGATACTTAAATGCAAATGACACCAGCAGTAAGATATTTCATTTAATTCATTTGTGCAAATGGCAACTTTAATGTAATGTGTGTAGCAAGGTTCATTTGATTGATTTTTTATCACATGCATTACTGAAATTGAAGTTCATTTTTTACAATGAAAAGCGAGCACTTCAACTACTGAATGAGATTGTAAGTATTGATGCGTCGAAGATTTTTAGTTGCACTATATCATATCGAACCACTTCATAAGAATCTGACTGAACTGGTTATAATTGAATTGCAGGTGTAAAGAAAAACTTGTCTTTATAGAAAACATCTCACCTAAAAAATGGATCAGTATTGGTACATTATGATTCATCCTTCATCTTCCCATTCATTTGTACATTTTTTACTGTAAAACATTCTACTGTAGTACAGTATTGTATATGTGTTGGTACAGTGTAAGTGTAAGTCAGTATTGGTAGGATATAATTGAGTTTTTTTATGCTTTAGTGTACTTTAGTTAGGACAACCGTCAACACCACGACACATTGCTCATCTCTACCCTTGCTCTTGTCTTTAAGAGACATACAAATGAAAATTGTTCTCAATGATCTTTGCTTTGTTTTTATCTGTGTGTGTTTTGTTGTTGTATTCGTTTAACCAGATTTTCGTGTTGCGTACCTATCAGTACCTGTAAATGTTAGTTTATGATTTTCAAAGCCTACGCAGTCATACGTTCACGACAAGTAAGTCTACCTATGTCTAACGTGGCACTGTGTGTATTATAGATGTGGAAATAACTTGATTTCTTATCAGTATGCTTTATGCTATATGGTGGGAGACAGGACGACTCATTATTTCCCTTTGCCTTTTTGATGAGCTAACTTTCGCTTAATGTTTTTTAGCCATCATTTTTAGCCAAGTTACGTGAGTACCTACTGATATAAAAGTAATTGAATATTATGTTAAAGAAAGAATAATGAACTTCAACCACAAGTTTAAATTATAGTGGATAGGCTTAGGCATACACAATACACATATACGTCTCTATATTATATGGATGTATGGCGATACGATATGAACGTTGATGCTTTTTCCAATAGGCTTGTATGTGCACATTGGAAATCAAAATGAAATCAATTAAATAATGTTTTGCATAATAAAATTAGAATATAATTATTCGTTTCAATGAAAAGAAATCTTAAAGACCCTATCGAAGCGTGGATGTGGACGTATGTATAATTATTACTTTGACTTACCTAGCTGTGTTTATTGTCTTCTAAAAGTAAAAGTAATACAACGATTTTCTCAATGTGCAAAGTACAAATGTAGTAGGTACAAATAGAAGGTATGTTTCTCATAATTTTTACACTTCTATGTCAAGTTAAAGCAAAACCTTTCAAAGTTCATCTCATCACGATTGCGATCTGGTCAAATCAAGTATAGTTTATCCAATCGATTTATATTGCTGACTAACTTTCTATAGCACACACTTTAAAATAACTTTGATAACAATTTGTAATTATTTCAAATCTATCGACTGCAACCCCTGACCTTAACAATTCTTGTTTAAAGCCAAACTACGCGTTTAGGCACCATAGTAAAACCAATTACAGTCCTTTCAGGTGTAAATTAGTATGAAACACTTACATGTCAATACCTAAGTAACAAATGTATTTTACCTTCCTGCAGACAGTCTAACAGTTAGTTTCCACTAAAGTAGCTTTTAAGTTTTAACTAAAGTAGCTTTAAAAACCTTTACAGTAAATAAGCTTTGAAAATGGTATTGTTCTGTTGAACTTGCACAGCAGCAGACACACGTTTACCACTTTCTGTTACAGATATGTCTCAACTCTCACGCTTGTTCTTTGCTGTACTGCATTGGGCTAAACGATTTTCGCTGTACATAGGGCAAAACCAGTTTTCCAAATATATTGGATAGACGTGTCAGACAACCTGAACAACAGCATATTTTTGGCCGTTTCATTTCTTACACAGAATAGTAAAGATTAGGTAGGTATTACATTTAATATAATGCTTAAATTATGTTAATATATTCATTGTGATCTTGAGACACAAAAAAATCATATTTCAGTAGTAATTTCTTCGTGTAGGGCAAGTATAAGTATAAGTAAGCTGAAGTGTCAAATCAACAAAGCGAAGCAGATAATCTAACTTGTCAGTTAAGTGAACTATTACCTTCAATCGTCACTCTCGTTCCAAATGGTTCCAAACAATACTAACATTAAGTATATACATTTGAGTGTGAATGAATTCAAGTTCAGCAAATAACTCGAAAACACAATAATTCTTTTGTATGTATAAGAATTGTTTTAAATGTATAAAAGCAATGAAAGAGGACATTATACGTTTTAGATTGTCTACCTATGCTATCTGCGTAAAATATTGAAATCTTATTTAGTAGTTAAGAATAACTTACAAGATTGCAAACATTGTAAAGGGCATGTCTAAAGTTAGTAAAAGTAAAGTAAACTTTTAGAAAAGTATAGGTAATTAGTATAATTTTTGGTATACCTTTTTAGGTTTTAGGTAGCTTTCTTTAGGTAGGTACTAGGTACTCTTGGTTTTTCAAAACATAAGTGTAGAGAAATACAGTAGAATCGCACACTTGGTTATGCACCTATTATAATATTATCATTCCAAATAAAATATATCAAATTGATACGTAAAAGCTGTCAGATGGACATGGACATGAATCGCTTTGTTTCATGCTCTGTCGCTTCAAGAAAGAATGTCTAGGCTGTCACTTTTACGTAGTGTTCATGTTCGATCATTTCTACCACCCAATTCTATTTAGATGCATAGCAGGAAACTCATCTGTGAGTGACCTCAATAACCTCTCTACGAAATAACATGTGTAAATATGACTCTGACGAGTAAGGTGCAGCCAGCTACTGTATTTTCATTTACTATTCCTTCAATAAGTGTTTCCGAACTATCCAATTATGTGAAACTAACAATTATCATTACGACCATTTCATCCCTTAATCTTTTAATAATTTATGCACGTAAGATTCCATGTGCCATGACTATACATGACTACTCGGAACATTAATAATATAGCATACTACTAGAGCAAGTTGATTAAAAACTATATATTTACATATAATATAAGTAAATAAATGTATGTATAAATGTGACATGAACGTTTAATTAGTTACTCTATGTTAAGACGAGTTCCAGTAGTCTGCAACTGCAATATTATAGTAGAATTATAATGTAATATTTTACATACTTAACACTCAAATCAAAAGCTGCCTAAAACTATTGGAAATCCTTTATAGAATTATGGAAGTAGATAATGTCAACTCATTTATTCGCGGTACTTAACTTACTACGTATTTGACTATAAAATGAGGAATATAATAAAATATTATGTTCACGTACTGGTAATAATGACATACATTGTTGTTTTTACATTCATTATTTTATATTCATTTACAAAAGGATATTAACCCAATAACACACTTTCAAAAACTATAACATAGCCAAATTCATCAATATATATATATATATAGAAAGATGTCGTATAGAAAGCATACGATCACAAAAACAAAGACATACGAAAAAATTTGGTACGTATGCACAACTAACTAATGGATCAACACATCGTGCATAGCATACTTCCACGTCCATATTCTAGCAATATCATCAAATGTTCTTCTATCCTTTGAATATAGATTAGATATGCTAGCTTCCATATTTGTTTCTAAGAAAGGGTCGGTCAGAAGACTTTGCACAGACAGAAGAATTTGAGGAATTGTTAATGCTAGAGTCCAATTATGTTGAATACAATCAATTCCAATGTCCCCGTGGCGTGAGATGTTTGGATGAAATATTTTTGTTAGAAAACGTACCATAGGAGGCTTTAGTGGATAACTGCGGAAAAAATATCAAATAATTATTACTTAAATTATGTTGTTTTCTGTAGATTTAGGTATAAATGCTTCAATTTCATAAAACTATTTCAATTCTTACTCATGGGGAACCTTAAGATTCAAATAAAATACACCTCCTTGGTACGGGCTCTGTGGAGGCCCGTTAACACGAGCTAACCAATTATAATTTAATTTGTCCAAAGGCATTGCTTCTATTCCTTCCGGATGATCCAGACGAAGCCCTAAGTCATTACAACGAAAACTAAGTTCAACGTTTGATTACGAAAATATTAATACAGAAAAGGTAGTGCTCTGACAGAAACGAATATTGTAAAATATCTTACATTTAAGTTCCTTGTGTAATCGAACTGATCGTAAAGACCTTACAGTGTGATCAATATTGGGTAATTTTGCATTTAAGTTCATAAAGCACAATTTACATGGAACACTGTCGAGCCTATTAGGAAATAGGACAATGAACAATTACAATAATACTTGCAATTCAGTAATAAAAAATGCCTGGAATATAGTGAGATTGAGACAGTAGTATGCAGAAACCACAACACACTTACAAATCAGAGTATACTGAATACCAGTCGTTAACAGGGTAAATAGGATGAAACAGAGGCCAGCGAGCTTTCATAAATTCTTCCCATTTGTCATTGCATATTTGATCAATTACGATAGCCTTCCATTTAGGACTGACTTTTGATGCCATTAAAAGGGAGACATCGTCCAGCTTTTTAAATATGATTGCCCAAACTAAAAACAAACATCACAGTAATTTTATTATGAGTTGATAATTAGCCGCTGACTCATATTTAAAGTAGATGCATATTACGAACATGAAAATGACCCTTAGTACGATATAAAATAATGCATACTTTCCGGTGGTACAATAAGTGACATGTCATCAGTCAAGATTTTAGATTCATGTTGAGGCCATGGGGTTGTGAGAAGCATTAGTCTATTAGCCATTTTGTCTTGTTGTTGCGGCCACGGTGGTTGTATTTGAAGGGGTTGATCTGTCGGATCGTCCACAGGGATCGGAAAATTATCGTGATCCAAGTTTCCATCTTCAGCTTCAACTTGCTCTGCAACATACTCCGGAATATTCGGTACACCATTATCAACAACTCGATTTACGTTAACAGCCTCCTCAGAAGGTTCGTCGTTTCCAGAATCTCCATCATCTTTCTAATTAATAACCAATTCAATTTTTAATATCAATGCAATGTAGTAAACACATACACAATCACTACCAATGTGAACTTTAACTATAATATTTAGGTATGCATGCACTATGCACTTAAAAACAAAAATTATATACAAGTAAATTAGTAAACCTCGCTGAATGAAGATCTGGCGACGACATGAAACGACTCAAAATCTTCTGTATACAAAAAATCATGACAGGTCCCACAAACTGGTTCTCCGAAACAAGGGCCATAATATCCACCACAGAAGAAACAGGAGTCATGCTGTAAAAGACAATAAACAAATCTTTTCATTTGGATGTGGGAAATTGCTTACAGGTTTAGGTATCAAATAAACATTCAAAATTGGAAAGATATATCTAAATCTTACGTGCAATTCCAGAGATTCATTCAAGTGATCATCCAACATAGAATGCTGAACATAATCCATAGCTGTATATAGCTTTATTGGTAATGGTGGATAAAAGTATAGATTGTTGACTAATGCCAAATCAAAGAAACCACTATTCACTATTAAACACTAATAAATACAAACAAAACAAAAAATAATATCCTATTAATTATCAAAATGTGTTCAGAGCTTGCTGGCAAGTGGCAACTAGCTAGTACATACTAGACTACATTATGCATACATACAACATACTATTACAACATACAAATAGTGGTATGTAGCTGTTTACAAAATTTCAAACAATAGAATATTGCAGTACTAGTACTACAGAATGTAAACTAAATGTTGAACTAAAAAGTAATCTTTCTAAAGTATTTTCATTTCTTTACAAACTTGAATAGAAATCAACATTACATACAAAAATCAGAAATATCTGAAGTTTCTAAAGTAAAATTCTGATCTGAGTCAGACAATCTACATAATAATTTATATACTGAAATCTGAATCTTGTGCGAAGCGCGAAAGGATATCTGCTGTGTTTGTGTAACTTGATTTTTGTGTGTTGTAAGAATTTCGAATCGTCGACTTCGCTCTGTTCCACGTGTTTGGAAAACCGTAAAATGCCATACGGCGGCCCTCACCCTGTATAATAGAAGAGTTCGGAAATAACGAATACCTTAAAATAACGAACGAAAACGTAATACTGGATGCGCACGCATCCAA
>JAQFYB010003909.1:0-17852 GCA_034694085.1 Pogonognathellus longicornis | reverse complement strand
GTAGTGTAGTGTATTAACATGATTGCAGTTAAAGTGTAAGTGTAGTGTAGTGTATCTATGTGATGCCGGGCTATGGTAGTCTGTAGTCTTACACTATTTCCAGTAACAGTTCATTACAGATTACAAACATTCATATGCATTTTCAAAGTTATACTGCATATATAAAAAGTTATGTTACCTATGCAATTCACAAATCTAGGTACATTAACCCTATTAAGTTCGCCCTTTTTTGGACCTAAATAAGTCAGCTCAGATACTTTATATCCCGCCCTGAAAATGTGTTAAATGCATAAAAGAGAAATGCAATAATTATAAACTGTTGACGTTCATCAATATTAGTTATCTTTGGTATTTTCATTTATATACAGGTTCATTGGCGAAGCCAGGGGGGGCACTAGGGATATGGACCCCTTCCCATTATAAGGAGAAAATGGGTTATTTTACCAAAAAACGTACCAAAATTCGCGCAAATTTTTACTCTACATTATATATTTATGTTCATTTTCGCCCTTTTGCCTTTACCTCTCTAAAAGTCGAACGGGGGAAAGTGAGATTTCCCATTTTTTTGCGGATTTAATTTCAAAAAGTAAACCTGTCAAAATGTTAAAGTATAGTGTATTTGAAAAGTTATGAACAAGTGTGTAGCTTGAATAGATTTTGTGCAAGAGTGGTTTAAAACTAGGGTGCCCGGGATACATTATATATATCCCCACCCGACCCGAATAGGGTTAAGCTGTGTCTACAAATAAGAAACTGGTTTCACAACCTCATAATTTTGGTTGCATTAGGTAATTTTATTTGACATTTGTATCAATTCTAGCACATGCCACATGCAACCGAAAACTTATTTATCTACCCGAGAACCCCCAAAATTTCATACTTCGCTACGGAGCCCCACTTCACCTGGAAATGCCGATTAGAGCTTTTCCGGAGCCTTCCTTTCACACATTGCTGACCCATGTACCCACTGCCCACCCTGTTTCAAATTCGCAACATCCTTTCGTGGGAACAAAGACAGAAATATTTCCCGTCATTACGCCAAAAATCTTACAATAGGGCGACAGTTTGGCACATTTGGAGCATTATTGCAGCAAATAGGAGTTTAATGGCAATTGGCATATCACCACATGTCACATTGCTTTATTTTCAGAATTTTTATCAGAAATGTTTTGAGACAATCTGAATCGTAGTAACAGTAAGTATTTTGATAATAATATTTCTGAACAATTTTGTCACTCTGAATGTACATCTTTCATCGGGCTAGAAGCTCTGATTCAGAGAAAAACTAACTTTTCATTCCAAAAAATCTTTCGCGCCTAAGCAATCAATAAGTTTTTATTTGTATCTTGGCATATCCTAAACGAATGCCTAAAATTTGAAGCCCGTCCCGAACCGATCCCGAAAATTTAAATCCCGACTCGACCCTATTCCATTTGTTGAAATATTGTGCCCTAACCCAAAAATTTCGGGTTCTGGAAGGGATATCTCGTACCGATACCGTCCCATTCCCATCTCTAGTGTATGCATGTATGTATACGTCCAATAATGCGCACTGTATTAAGTTTCTAAATGTCTTTTCTCCGTATTGCATGTATATTATGATGCATCAGGATTTGATACTAATTTTGTATGTTCACAAGTTGCTTGTGAAATGCAAGATACATTCATGCTACGTGAATTCCAGCAGATGTCAAGACAAATTGCTGTATAGTGTGTATGTTAACACAATCCTATTGATCATACCTATCGATTTTCTGAGACTTGGCTTGATTTTCGTATGCGAAGCATTTAGTATCTCTTCTGCGTGGAGAGTTTTTGCAATATTACGGGGCTTGCTATAAACCACCCATATACCTTCATAGCAGTGGCGGATCTAGGTTTATCCACGCGGAGGGAGGAGGAGTCGTTTACAAATAAATGCGAAATATGTGCGACAAATTCAACACAAAATGCATCAAATTGTCGCGTAGTATTGCGATGATTTTTTCGATTGTTTGTTATAATGTTGATTGTCTTGTTATCTAGTGTAAGTGAGGATTGAAAAGTGGGAGGGGGGTGTTGCACCCGTAAAACCCTGTTACTAGTTCCGCCAATGCTTCTTAGATGAACACAGATAATCCAAAAATCCTTCCATCCACGTAATCTTAAGCCATGTTTTAAGCTCCAGGAAATGTACCCGAATTCACAAATCTGACATGTTCGTATCATTCACATGCTTGCGTGTTTTATACACATAACTTGACATTGTAGAAACCACAACCCTTCCAATGTTATCGAGACACGAAGACACGATTATTAGGTGGTTGGTGTGTGCTACAATCTTTCGTTAGTGTCAATATTCAAATACCCATACTCAAATTCGTATCATAGTATATATCCTCCAATATTATATATTATTCCAATATAATATTATCACGTAATATTACAGGCCTTTGAAATATTATATCGAAATAGGCGTTTTTTGCAAAGGCAGGGGAAAGGTTGAGTTCATATAACAAAATAAAATTTGTATTTGAGACTATAAGGGCAGGTGAATAGTACCCGCTGGTGGCAAAACCTTGTATCCTGTGATCCAGGATACCGGAATGAAGAAATAGGTTTGAAGGGAAATTAAAATTATAAAATGAACATGTGCTGCTGTAGTTTCTACAAAAGGTTCATTGGATGTATTAAGTGACATAATTTTTTTCTCATTAAATAGATTTGTTCCTTCATTAATACATTTTCTCAACTTACTATGCAAATTTTTGTCTCAATATCTTGCGAAAGTTTTTTAATATATGCGAAGTTAACCTTACTGTCAATAGTATACCGGGAAAAATATTTTTCCACCGTAATAACAACCGACCTTCAATGTTTCAACGTCTTAAAATAAACCGCAATAAGTAATAACACTAAACAGATCAAAAGAACCGTTTCAAGTGGGTTTGCCAGTTTCTCATGTCCGACCATCAAATTATGATGCGTTTTTCACGTATAAAACTTATTCACAAATAAAACACATTTTATACTTTTTCTTACCTTCTTTCTATACGAATCTGCTTTGGTTGGTTCATAGTCTTCGACGAATTCATCGTACATGAACTGAAGAGTTAAAGCGGATTTCCCTACACCTCCCGATCCGCACATAATTACTTTGTGCAAAGACGGAGCTGTTGTTTTATTTGGTGGCATTTTGACTATTTTTAGATCTTACACACAGTGTAATAACTTGAAATTATGAAGTATTATGTAGTTATTTTTGATTTATGTGTAGTACCTATGTATAAAAATAGCACTGGCTAATAACTTTAAACCTGAGTATTATTTCTAAATTGAACTTTACGAGGAGTAGTGTTGTAGTAGTTTAAGTGCAAAAGGATATGTTGATAACAACTTCGGTGTAAATATGTCAACTTGTGAATTGTATCTTGCGAGAAACTAGTATGTCGTTGTAACAGTTTAGTTTGCAGTGAAGCGTACAAAGAGCACCAAATCCCACACAATGCAATGCAGCACTGCCACAGTCACGTTTTACTCTGAAGTTCGTCCTAAAAACTTGCTGACTTACTCATAATATAAAATAATCTTCTTATTCACGTAATCGTAGTAAAGTAGTAAAGCCCAGTCTTTCAGATAAACTTTATTGCAGACAGGTCTGTGTCTGTGTATGTTTGTACATGCATGCGTCGTTGTTGTTGTTAGCACATAGGTATTGGTTTTTGTACTACTAGTATACAAGTTTTCAGTTTGTTCTTCTTTTGATTCTGGCAATGAATAAATTCCAATCCAATGCTTCTTCTTCCTACTTATTAAACAGACTCAGACCATACAATATTATTTTTACTAGTCCAATACGCGTTGATACTTTAATTGAGTAGATACCACTATACAATTACAAGACACAGTAGTAGAATTATAGAAAACCGCATGAACGGTCAATGTGTGTTGTTTGGTAGGACGACGACGATGTAAGTGTCAAAGCCGCAGCAGCAAAGGAAGAAACGGTTATGCGATGATGTCAGTAGGCAACCTATAAACATAATGAAAGAGAACATCTACAGTACAATACAATATACAAACATTACTAAAACAAGGCTGTAATGTAAACTCATACATAGTTGTTGTACATACAAATGCATGCATTCAGACTTTTCAGACTCAACTATTCTACTATTCATGTACAAGAATCATATCAAATACACTTCGCTTCGGTTGCTTGATACAAACCTAGTAGTAATGTAGTAGTAGCAGTATGCAGTAGCACAGTAGAATAGTAAGTAGTCTTGAATTAAATAACCTACATTCACCGTATATTTCCGTTTAAGCCATGGTTCCTATAATACCTCAGTTCCTAACAAACTGCGGGGGGTAAAAGGTCAATACGGACATTTAACCGTGGGTCTCTAATAATCCACTGAGGTGATATTTTTAATTTTCATCTTTGTCTACTCCGCGAATAATCAAATGTGAGTAAGGCGTTTTGTTTGCAAGGGGGTGGGGAGTTTTGAGTAAAGGGGAATAAAAAACGATATTAAGAGGTGTTTACAATATAGGCATTGAAGAATTATGGCAGGTTTAGCTACATAAAAATGTAACAGCTTGTGCCCGTTTCGGGGATACCAGGTAAAAAGTGGGTTTCAAATCGGTGTCTCGGCTCACGTCTAAACTTACCAACTGATTTGAATAATTTTTTTAAAAAGAAAGGTATAAGGTAAATCTAGAATGGTTTGGGAGGAAAATCAAAAATTCGGATTCCTTCAAGGTCAAATAAAAGGTCAAAATTGACATGTCAATTTTGACGACAATTGTTGCAGAGCTGATTAACGATCGATCGTTGGGGTCTTTCAAGATCATAAATGACCACGATCATTGCGATCAGGATAATAATGACCACGATCGTTGCAATCAGGATCATAAATGACCATTATCATTGCGGTCATGATCTACCATGTCATGACCGACCGTGAATCTTTTATGACCGCTAAGTCTGATCGTTTATGATCGCTAATTCTGATCGTTTATGATCGCTAATTCTGATCGTTTATGATCGCTAATTCTGATCGTTTATGTGCTAATTCTGATCGTTTATGACCATGATCGTTTATGTTCGCTAATTCTGATCGTTTATGACCGTGATCGTTTATGTTCGCTAATTCTGATCGTTTATGACCGTGATCGTTTATGATTGTAATCATTTATGTTTAATCGTTAATCGATCGTTTATGAACGTGATTATTTATGGTTAATCGTTAACCGATCGGTCGTTAATCAGTTGTCAAATAATACAAACAGTTAAGTTAAGCCATTTCAAGTTACGCATTACACAGGTGTTGTAATAGCAATCATTCTTACTTAAAACAGTCCTGCTCTTCTGCTGTCCTGACTGATGTGCTTGTGATGTAATGACTCTGTGAAGTTTATAAGTTAGATACTACGATGTACACGTTATCATCATTATTTTTATGATGATTGCACATTCCAAACTGACAATGCACGTATTACTTTTAATATTGTATATATATAGTATGCATACATAGTAGTTGATACTGGGACTAATAGTACCACCACCATCATCAGAATCACAATCGCATCGTATAAAGCAAATTGACTCATTCCTTTCAGAGTTGTCGTAATGAGTGTAAAGGTTAAAACGTTAGTCATTCATTAGAGTTTGCGTTTTTATGATTATTACAGAGCAAGCTAATTTCAACGATGAGTCGTTGCTACAAGGAGGGCGGTGATGGTGACTAATGAACCCTATGGGGTAAATATTATTGCTGGCAGATACAGACAAGATATATATGAAGTAACACCTTACTAGTTATTACTAGTCATTACCTACAGCTAGGTAATGTACTACATTATAGTAAATATAATGTAATTATCACAGCTCGATGCTGCGCCGAACTGTGATAGATGTATACTAGTGCTTTATCAATTTTTTATGCACAGAAAATGGCTAATAATACGCAAATGACTTTCATATTTCATACCTCATTTTCAGGAGCTATGTATTATAAAACATATTTTGACAAATGCGTGTATTTATGATATAATGTCTTTCCTGGTTCATAGGACTAGAGTAATTTCTAACTCTTTTCCCTAAAACCATTCAGTCACGCATCTCTTCCACATCATTACGGTTAAGTAACTCACATTACGATGATGGGCTATTCTCATTCTGTATTTTTTTCCCGTAAAATTTATTATAATGGACTCGCCCTACCCATTTCCTTACTAATATTTTGATGCTGTTTACTTACTTAATGCTAATGTTAGTGAAGTGATTTTTGCATTTCTACTACAAAAATAGCGGGGGTAAATGCACTTGTCTTGAAAACAGGTCATATTCAACGAATTGTTCCTCTATTATTTAAATAGGTTTGCCAGAATTGGCATGATGTTGCTTGATGTGACTCACAAGTTTAACTTGTTTCCGAAACTACTATGGATTTTGCTTGCATATTTTGACCTATCATGCATGCACTCAGGACTCAGACTTATAAAACAAGTACTGGATTTTCTCAAATGTTCCAGAAGAAGTAGTAGATATCTTCATGCACATGAAATATTTCTCCAGATAGAATATCGAGCTGACTACACGAAAAATAAATGATTTCGGGGTTTCACGACCATGGCCAGAAGACTATGAACGGCACACATGACACATGTACATGTATAATATAATGCATTCATTACCTTTTTTTAACATGCGATAGTAAATGGCATACTCTCTGTGTGACCAATAGTTAGTGAGTTACACATTTAAACATCCAATCGATAAATCAATGTAATATGTAACGAACTTGTTGCTAAAAGCTACCACTACATCATTTTGTGTCTAATGCCTTAACGCAACGGTTGGTAATGCAAACTTCTCAAGTGAATCATAATATAATCATACCACACGGTGCGGTGTGCTACGTACTTTTAGTCACTCAACTCATCAATAACTCATTCCAAGTCGAATGGACATGACACCATTTCCTACGCTATCTTTATGTATAACCTCTTACTTCGTTGCAAATGCAAAACCCAAGAATAAAAATATGATTGCATCTTGCATCGTAGTAAAAATACAAACGCTCGTAATAATATTACTCTCGTTTGTCTGTTACATTACCGATGTACCACAAAGTTATTATAAATACCAGTATACGCTCAATGCAATGGTTTACATTAGTATCTTATCTTTACCGGTTTACCCAAGTGCATTTTATTTTGCATGCATGCATTATACTAGACTTCTATAATGTAATGAACATTATTTTGCTTAATGCTTGTCATTTTTGATTTGAATGATAGTTGTTGCATCTGAAAGACCATGTTTTAAACCACATTTGAAAAATATTTGAATCTTCAAAATTCCACATGTGGGGGGTGGGGGGTAGGGCAAATACGAAAAGTTTTGCATCTTGTAACTCGGTGACCTAATGTTCTATGGGGTTGAAATTTGCACAGTCGATGCAAACCCCCAACATGGGGAAATTTGAAAATTCAAATATTTTTTTTAATAATATGGTTTAAATCGTGGTCTTTCAAAAATAAATTGCCTCTAAGTTTATGGACATAAATTATTGGTATTCAAAACTTTTATAGAAATTATGTAATCTTATTGTGCATCGAGTATAAAAATTTCAACCTGATCGGACACTATGTGACCGAGTTACAAGATTCAAGACATTTCGTATGATTCACCTTAACCCCTCCCCCTACGTGTAATTTTGAAATCCAAAAAATTTACCAACTCGACTAATTCGAGTATCACACAAAATTAGAAAACCTTAGTCTTTTAAATGTCTAATTGTAGCCATATACTAACACACAAAGTTGTGTGCTGCAATTTACCGGTCTTATAATAGGTGTACACACCTTTCTAATTTAAACAGCACAATTTTACAGTAGTAAATAAAAATACATAAATAACAACTTTCACTGTTGTACAACGTTTTTAAAATTCGAGTGCATTGTTTGTTTTAAGTAATAAGTCTAGCTAAATCACTTTTGATAAGACTGAAAATATGTTTGTAGTCTATAATGTACATAACAAACTTATTAGTACTTTTTTTGCAATAAAGATTACTTGTGAAGATCGAGAAGCAACATTGTATTAAATGCGCAAAACATAAAAACGCTTTCCAACTGTCTAACGCTATTTTTCAGTAAGTACCTAGAACCTCTTCATCTTTAGGCATTAGGACTTTCAGAACTTCAACGCAGAACGTCTAGATTTCACTAATGACAATGAGGAATAGGTTACTTTTAAAATATCTGTCCATATTAATGCACAGATTTGTAAATGCAATATATGTCTATTGATTTTAATAAAGTATATGTATGCTTACTCACAAACACATTCCCAGATTAGAGTTTATTAAAGGATTTTCAATTTTTAGTATACGTACAATAAAATAAAATTACAGCTACTCTCACTTTAATTAAAAGCTGCTACTCTATGTCTTTTCTTGAAAAATGTGCAATTTTAAAATGATATTAATTAATGAAAATACCTTTAACTTCGTATTACGTAAGTGAATCCATGCGGAGATTTTTGATTGTGTACAACACAACTATACAACAACAACAGATTTCTTAGAATCTACACAGGCACTTTGGTTTTGTATTTGATATACTGCACTCAGGGTGTTCCCCCGATCAGAAAAACAATACTCTAAAACACATTTGCTTTTCTTTGCATCGGATTTTATCGTTTTTAGCAGTATTAATACATGCATCTGCTTTAGTGAGGAAGTTGTACAAGGTGGTGTTTAATGTATGAGCCTTTGGTAATAAAATTCACCTGGTGACTTTCTTTGCTTTCCCAAGATCTTACTTATTTATAGACATTAATCCCGTAAAAGTCACTGGATCAGAGAGTAAACACAATACGAGAATACGACAAGCACCAAACGAGCAAGTGAGGTAAAAGTCACACATGCACTTACATCCTTACATCTCAGGGAACAGACAACAGACTGTAAGTAACTGTAAGGAAACTACACTGTATAACACACTTGCTTGTATATATGTAGGTAAGTATTAGAGGTGCGACCGAACCGAACAATTCGGTTCGACATGCCCGGTATTCGAAACACAAAACCAAACAAGAGTTTTGAGCAAGTCCCGAACCCGAACACAAAAACCTGGTTGGTCTCGCCTTACGTACGCAAATATTAATTGGTTGGTGAATGGATTTTTGTTTATGATAAATGAACTTGAGTTAATTCAGAATATTACGCAGTTTAATAAACACATTCTGGGAATATGTGTACATGAGGCATATGACATTACCACCCAGAACCGAACCGAACATAACATTTTTCGAACCGAACTCGAAAATGAAAAAACCTGTTAGGTCTCACCTCTATTAAGCAATGTGCAGAATAATGTTCGAAATGAGTGCAATCAAATCGGTTGAGTATACTTATAATATAATATACACATAACATGTACAATATACTCATGCTCAAGATATTGCATAGCCAGGGTTGCGAAATCTGCCAGCACAGTGAGGAAGAGAATTATAGGGTAATAAAAAGGGAGGAAAAGAGGGGACAAAGAATGAAGAAGAGATAAAGATGGAAGAGAAAATATACAAATTGGAATAAGGAAGAAAAAGATAACGGAAAAACAGATGATTGCAAATGAAAGGAGGACTTAAAAAGAGGGAAGAAAAAAGAAAGGAAGCAAAGAAACATATAATATTTTTGGGTATTTAAAAAGGCAATTAAATTAGATAAAACACGTCAAACATTAAATCCAGCGGCAATACATAACCGCACGCGAATTAATAAAATGAAAATTAGTATTGGTAACAGCCATTTATAGTAAAATTTTAGCTTAATATAATGATTGTAATCGTAGGAAATGGTCCTGTAGTTCTTCCAGTGCTTACAATCATCTGAGAAAGAAGCCCAAAGGTTTACGAATTTGTGCGGAAGAAATTGTTTCTCTGGCAGATTTTGCAACTCTATGCTTAGCTATAGGTACCTATAAAGTAGAGGATCATGGAACGGAAGTTAGCGCTCCTCATTGACGTCACATTCATCATAAGAGGGAATTTTTATCATTTCATATTCGCTTATAGAACCGTAGTCTTTACATATATTGCAGTAAAATAATATTATTTCTGCGAGTTTAAATCGTCAACACAGCACAAGAAACTGAGTTTGTATAGCACTCTCTCTCTCTCTGTTTCATGTACAGGTTTATCGGTTTTTATGTGTGTACATAAATTACATATAGAGCGTTAAAAACATCATCCTCAATGTACATGTGTGTATGTGTTTAATACTATGTATGTATAAATAGATTCACATAACACAACACACACACAACATTCTTCTAAAGTACATAGTGCATAGTGTAGGTAGTCTTGGTATGATATTTATGTATATCATACCAAGTGTCTTATTGCAGATAATTTAGTATATTTTTATCATTGGTTCATCTCCGCTGTCACTATGTGTTCGTCAGTCTGCACATTCGCAGGTGCAATAAATAACTCACATATCTTCTCTAGGGTTGACATGTTTCAGAATAGTCAATAAAACACGTACACAAAAAACTCATCATAATAATGTTCACATACTTATTTCGTTGTTGTGTGTTTACATTGTCGTACTCGCACTGTTAACTACATAACATACACATGAAATAATACATAGCTGTCTGTAATACTTTCAATCTTCCTGATTGTCATTTATTTACAAATACAATGGTAGATTCTATACAATAAACTATTTCGTCATTACTCTTTCAACATATTTCATTAACTAAAAGTTTCCAGACAGAAATAGTATTGCGTAGTAGGTACAAAGGTACATAACTTGTGACTTGTGCAAATTAATATACTTAGAACAAATTAGTTGTTCCAGACTATCATTACTATATGAATTGCATTTATGAATGGTTTAAATAATGTAGTTCTTTCCTTGAATAACAAATACCTACTAGTATTGTGTAAGATTATTCTTACTTAAGTATTGTTGAGCAATGTACAAGAACATTAGTGCTACAGATACAAGTAAATGTTTGTGCGCGGTTGTCATTTGATTTGTCTTTAATTGCAAATAATTCATGTAGGTAAATGACAGACACAAGTATTTGAAGAGGATGCAGAAAGCATAGCTTATTTATGTACATTTAGTGCGTATCTGTAATGTAAACAGTAGGCAGAAAAGAAGAGGCATTTGCTACAGCAGTTTGCTTTGCAAGCAACTTCTTTACACATAATCTTGCACAGTGACTCAATTTTTGAGCACATTTATGTTCTAAGAAACGATAAAAGGATAACGATGTCAACAACGCATGCAGAAAAAACAAATAAAATATGCAGATAATCACAGATGAAAAGCTGTGAAAACTATAGCCAGATTAGTAACTACTGAAAAATCAGATATAGTCCACTTTTGGTCAATACAGTGTACATAACTCATAATCATGGAAACTAAGTACAAAGGCGAACGTAAGGGTGAAAGTTGTCAAAGTGTAAGGGAAATTATATCGGGCTTTGTTGTGATTCGGGAACACACACTTGTTGAAGCTAAAGGTAAAGAAATCTTTTAAATCTAGATTGAGTTTTTGCAAACTTTTTCAGGGTATATGTGTAAAGTAAATTTTCATGACATTTTTTGAATTTTTTTTAGAAATTTCTGTTGGGATAATGAAGTGAAAGCAATACAGGAACCAAATAATCAGTGTCAAGGGAAAGCGATAGACTGAAAACATTTTAATCCAATAAAACACAATATTTAAATTCTGATCATGTATGGGCCAACTTTGTCAACGGAGATAGTTGCAGCTATTTTCTTGCGCTTTGAAGATCTTTTTAGAAAGGTTGGTTTCAAATATTATCGGTATATGAAGTTGATGCAAGTGTTGCCTCATTGCCTCTCTTGAAAGGTGAATTAAGGTGTTTTCTTTGATTTTTCAGGCTGGGAAAATGGACATGTTTGAAACTTTAGTGTACAACTATCGTTTAAAAGAAAATCTACCGTTTCAATGTTTACAACATTTCGCTTCACTTCTAAATGATTTGATACGACAATTGACAGAATTAAGCGTTACACTGGAGGCTGGAACCCATGTGAGTCAATCGCTGCACAAAACAGATTACGAATGTGGTCCGGATTGTGAAGCTGTTGTGAACCGATTCTGTTTAATGGAATCTCTTTTGGAGAATAATGATTTGTCTGACTTCAGTATGGATTGTGCAGACACAGATATTTGCGAAACCACAGAAGATGCAACAGTTGACTTGATTGATGAAACTGTTGCCATTTTAAGCCAAAATAATGCTTTGATACCTATGCAAGAATCCAACGAAGTGACTTGTTCAAAAGATGACAATCAACAAGCCATATATTCAAATCAAGATATTCTGTCCCCATTTTCAAATACAGAGAAAATTGCTACCAAAAATATTTCAAGTCATGATACGTATGTTTGCAATACTTCACCTGTTGGAATCACATCGTTAAAATGCAATCAAGATTTCTCTTCTGAAGAGAATGTCAATACTAGTCAAGCCAAATTTAGACTACAAGAAATACAAATAGAACAAACCACGAATGGGGGACAACTAGTAGATATTGTTCCTCCGTATACTGAAGAAACTATCTGTATAAACTTTGAAAATCAGAGTCAGCTAGATTCTATTATTAGCTGTGATGAAACATTTTTATCAGTTGCAGAAGATATTTTGACTATGACACAGGAGAGGTTAGACAGAAATAATAAAGCACCATATATTAAACCATCGGCAGTAGCCAATGAATCTTGCAGCAGGCAGCCAAATAGCTGCAATGTAAAAAGTAGTAGCCCGCAAACGCCAAAAGAGGTTTGTCTGCAATGTGGGAAAGCTTTTCTAACAGAAAAAGGGCTTAAGAGTCACGAATTTTTAACACATAAGAAAAGTCCAGAAGCAATAGCAAAACAGAGACAAGAAGAAGAATTGATTTTAAAGAAAATTGGCGTGATTTCTTGTGTCACACAAATTGCTAACTCTAAATCTGAAACAGTTCCAGAGAAATCAAGCAAAACTGCAAATGCTGCTTTAGCTTCTGCGACAAAACCAAGAATCTCGCACTATCCGTTGAAACAAGGAAAAACACAACTTGTAAGTACAAAATCAGAAAGAGAAAAGATTATTTGTAGCACTCAAGAATTGGCTCAATGCCACCAATGTGGAAAAACCTTCATGACTTTAAAGGGGTTGAAAAGTCATGTCGCGTTGTCCAAAACATGTTACAAAGACAAAATGAAAACTCCATCTCCAGTCAGATCAGTTCCAGTAATCAAAAATCCTGAGATGATTGTCAATACTGTTGTTAGTAAGACTAAAGAAGGGACCAAACTCGGAGAAAGAAATGATGGTAAAAGGCAGAAGGGAGAGAAACCACTGAGAAAAGAACTCCATGAGAAATCTCATAAGCACAAAATCAATCCTGAGCACAAGAAAATTATATGCTCACTCTTTGCAGAATGTAAAAAACCTAAAACCGACAAAGCTGTAAGCTCTAAAGTCAAAGATGATCTTAATAAGAAGGACCTTGAAAGAAATCAAACGCGATGTGAGAAAAAGGCTCTGGAATTTACGAAGTTGGAAACAGTCGTCAGAATCCAGAGAGCAGATCCGCTTATAGTGGAGAAAGCAATGAAGATACGGGAGAAATTGCAAAAGCAAAAGATAATGATCCCTCAAAAACAAAATTCTCAAGATGTTATTCAAACGAGAACAACTGTCAGCATCGAAAGTATCACACACAAATCAGAAAAAGCAATTGCTCCTAGAAAAGGACTAAGAAAGCGGGAGAAAACTAGAATTTACAAAGCCTATAAAGATACAGAAAGTGTTACGAAATCCATATCAAACAAATTTCCAAAACTTTCTAAACCGGAAAAAGGGGAAAATGAGAGCAACCTGTCACTTTCTTCAACATCGGAATTACCTTCTGGAGATTCTGTTCCGTGGATAGTTTGTGAGAAGTGTGTTCTCGTATTCAAAGTCAAAAAGGATTTCTTTCAACATAATTGCGTTATTCAGGGCGAAAAATGTGATACACAGGTAATCAAACTAAAAACGTACATATTTTTCTATGTGTGTTATCTTATAAACACAGACAATGAAATCAACATTAAAAAAAGCATTTAGGAAATTATATTTATTATTATTTCAGAAACCTCGACAAATGACTTATACACGGGATAAAGAAAAATTGGACTCTTTGCACAAATTCATTTGCAGCGTATGCTTGGAAGAATTCCGAAGTTTTCAAAGGATATGTTATCACATGAAAAAATGTGAAATCGGTCCATATTTTTGTGAAATTTGTCCTACTTCTTCACCATCATTTGAAACAATGAAGCTATTGAATACTCACAAGCGCATGGAACACAAGGAACAAAACAGTTACATTTGCAATGAATGTGGCCATTCTTTCAAGTACAAGAATTCACTCAACAAACATAAAGTTGTAGTTCATGAACTAAATGTAAATCCTGACGTTTTTAAATGTGAGTTTTGCGATGAAGAATTTTCAAAGAAAGTTGTTTTGACGAACCATAAGATTCAAGCTCACGGTCAAGAACGGCAGTTTCTTTGTCAAATATGCGGAATCAGGTTTTCATCCTTGGCTTCCCTCAGCGCTCATCATGCAGCTACACATGACGGCAACAAGAAATTCCAATGCAATTATTGTGAGAAAAGTTTTCCAAGAAAAGATAAACTTCTTCACCACGAAGCAACTCACACTGGAGACAAACCGTTTTGTTGCGATATATGTGGACGAAGATTCGTACGAAAAACTCGATTAGATGATCACAGAAGACGTCACGCTGCCGAACGACGCTTCCGCTGTTCGGAAACGGGATGCATGAAACTGTTCGCTTCTAAGCCGGATTTAAACAACCACATGAAAAGACATACAGTCGATAAAGAGAAAGCAAAGACATCCGAGAAACTAAAAGACTCTGATAATGGAGTTGCCACGTTGGAAGCAATGATTAATTCCGCGGAAGAGTCTTTCGAAGAGCAACTAAAAGAAAAGGATTACATGAAAACTGACAATTCTTTCATTAACAACCCACCCACCTTACTTCAAGATAATACCTCGGACTTTTCCAGTGATTTGTGTTTTCTAAATCATTCGACAGAAATGGCAAATCACGTAAGTTAAAATATCTTGTGCGTGAGGGTAGTGGGTACTTATATCGTTCATAAACAAAGTTTGTGCTAAATTCTGTTTTCTCTGAATTCAATAGAATCTCAATGATCCAGACAACACTGGCTACTTTACAACTTTTGATACACACAATGTTGTCAAAGACATTTCGAATTCTGTGTGTAATGTACAGGACCAACAACTATTTCAAATAGGATATTCTTCAGCCCCTTCCGTCTATGCCACTGACCTTAATCATCAATACGTACAGTCTTCCTCATCTGCACATTACGTTCTTGGAGCCGGTGATGGAAGTTGTAATAATAATCTAATGGACATTGGCGAATTGGGCACTCAAATGTATACATCCCAAATGGGTATTCAAATGAGCTTGGATGAAGACACTAAAAATTTGAATAATAATCTCAATGAGCTCTCACACATGATCGCACAAGATAACATGTGTCATCCTTTCTCACTTGACACAAATATGTGTTAAACCGACTAAACCCTCAACTTTAATCAAATACCTCTCTGCAACTACGTACATTAATTTATACTGTGTTTATTATGCATACCTAGCAATATCTTAATGTAAGTAGAAACCTTGTTGTATCAAGTTCCTATAATCTATTCGAGAAACAGTAGAAGTGTTGTCAGTAATATTCTTAACCGTAATGGATCTACTACGGATATTAGTACTTCAGTCTTTCTGTATCCCATAAAGTATATTGTGAAGGAAACCAAAAAATGAAAGCTTTCATCGTTGTAAAATTGAGTAAGTGTCAGGAACAAAAGTAAAAAAAATAATGTAATGTAATACAAAATAGTCTGGTATCAAATGATAAATGAGCTGTATCGTGATTGTTGTGATTGTAAAATTGCTTGCTTTGGATGTTTATATTGTCAGTACAAAACAGATATACGATTCGGGCGTTTTCTCACATAAATCGCATAATAATTCTGTACAAATGGATTGGTTTGGTACTAATAATTCGTATATGATTCTTTTTTATATAGTGCACTTCGCCGGTTGTGGTGGGAATTGGTTGTGTATTCATTAAGAGCTGTATAGTATGTATATTATGTGTTAGATCGAGGGTAATTTAGACTTACAAATAAATGTAAGTCTAAACAAATGTAACTGCTAAATATACTAATTAGCAAAGATGAGATCCGAATCAAACAGATTGTAGTGAAATGGGTTATTGTTTACCAATACATTGCGATGCTTATACTGTTCTACGAGCAAAATAATGTGCCATGCTATACAATTTTACCTCTCATTTCTGAAATACCAATACATAATATACCGTAAAACCTCGAATAGAAGCTTATACCAAATTTTGAGAAAATAGACTCTTCAAAGTTTGTCATAAGGGTTGGAGGAACAGTAATCGAATCGAACCCTTCGGGGTTTGAAGTTTCACGTTTAATTAACGTCTGTCCTCTTTGGACTAAATCCGAGGAGCGTGAGAAAACGTCCAATTGCATATTTGTATTGAAGCAATCATACTGCACTTAAAAAACAATAATATTGGTGTATCAATATTGTTAATATCAATTGTATATGTAGTTAAAACTTAAAAGTAGTACGCAAAGACTATCACTGTATCGTGTAGAGGAAAGGAAAAGAAAGTTACGTGTTTTCGTGTACCAGAAGACTTCATCAGTATTCAAAATATTATGACCTTAATGTACATACTCGAAAAATATATAATGACTTGATATATGCCACCTATATACTTATATACAAACGGCAATATTTCAGATATCCATAACATGATATTTACGATGAAAGTTTTATAACCTCAGAAGAATTTTGGAGTTGGAAAAAAGCTTTTAACGTCGTTACCTGTAACCCTTTCTACGTGTCCTGTGACTCCTGTGTACGTGTACCTATCTAAAAATAATCGTAAAAATAACCAAACCTGCCTACTACACCTAAATCTTTCCAATTTCTCCATCTGTTTGTTTACAATATCTATAATGTAAAACTGTCCATGTAATAATGCTTTCTAATTTGTATACAACTATATGATCGACCTTTTACAAAATGTCACCTAGTCCAAAGTTTCTGCCGATGTGTAATTTACATTTTCGAAGATAAAAATCATTTTACAGTTTTTATTAAAACTAAGAAGGAAAAAACAAATCTAGATGTGTGTGCATGAAGTATATACATGTTGTAAATCTAATTGATGTTAAATAAATAATTGATGTCAAATAATGATAGCAATGATAGTCAGCGTTCAGCAGTACATGTGTTTTGTCGTAAAGAATGAGGCATTGTTACAAGATGGGCCCGCGTGCCCTTGGTTCAATGTGCCCCAAAATTTCCAAGCAGGTAGACTTTGACTGTTTGACTTGTAGATTAAGTTTGAGTAGGACACCAAAAAAGTTACCGGGCCGTTTGACCTGTACAGGTCACTGAAGTATAATCTCGACCGTGCCTCCTTCTTTCGTGTAGCAGTAGGTATAACGATGTAGCTGTAGTAGTTTGTAGATGATCATCACTCCGTAATTATTGTTCTCATTGTTAGTAGATTAATAGAATCAATGAGACTATGCGACTGTTTAAAATAGCATGGGTTAGACCAAGAAAAGTCGCGGTCATGATACCTTCTTTAGTATCCAAATATAATTTTTAAAACCCAAAATGCAGTCGGGAAATATAACGACTAAACAAAGATATATAGAAACGAT